>APFE031254621.1:795-16085 GCA_000404065.3 Pinus taeda | reverse complement strand
GAATTACTTACTAATGAGATCTCTCAAGCATATATGGAATACAATAAAAATAAAAACAAAATGTGATGTGACTCATGTACTTTTGGATTTTTAATTAATATAAAGAATATTTTGCTACATTTGAATAAAGAAATGTATCGATACTTAATTATGAAATGTCTCACTCAATTATGGAATGAAATAAAAACAAAAACAAAAACATATGTGAATTTGGACTTTTAATTAATATAAAAATTATTTTTCTACCTTTGAATAAAGAAATGTATCAATTACTTAATTATGAGTAGTGTAATTATAATATATCCTGAGACTTCTCATTTTTAGTCTTGTTACAGAGTTTGTAATAAGCTTTGAAAAGTATTGCTTTGGTGCACCATCTCCATGGTTGTATTGAAACGACAATGTAAAGCTCGTCTTTTAATTTTAAAAATATTGGGATCCATGATTTCAGTTGCTTGTGCTTTTATGTGCGTGGAGTGGGGCTTTCAATCTCATCTTTATTTTGCCATTAATTACGTAGGAACAAAAGAGAATTTTTTATGGCCAAGATTGTAAACGATGTGGAAAGTTTCTGAAGACAAAAAATGGGGCTGGGAAGGTGTAACATACCCAAGTAACCTCACATGTAAAAGCAGGGAGTTAAATTTTTTTACACATATTACCCACAAGTAATTATCCAAATCACCACTTTTTTGCATGGTATTAATAATAATTTGGTCCATGAACGAGGAGAGCGTAAGAGCGAAAAACCAAGGCTGAGGGTTTCTGCGTAGGATTTTCTCCATGGACGGGTGCAGAGGAGGGAGCTCCACTCCCTCCTACAGTGAGGTAGTGGTTAACAAGAGAAAGACAACTCCAGAATCAAGCAGAGGTAACACGATGGAAGGAGGAAAAAATAGGGAAGAGGAAATAGAAAGTAACAAGGAGAAGGAGAATGATGGCACAAAAGACAAAGAGGAGAATGACAAAAAGCAGGGAACAAAAGACAGGAAACAAAAGGGCCCGTGCAAGCCCAAAGCTGAAGTCACTCCCAGAGTAATCTTAAATAACCCTGCGCTACAGGCCCATAGGGAGCACATGCAGACTTATGTAATCATATGCAAATTCATGGGACTGTGGCCCACAGAAAAGGCTTTACAAACATGGATCAGATACCACTAGAAGCCGAAAGGAAGCATTGATCTTCATCTAGGATCCAAGGGTTTTTTCACTGTGGTGTTTGCAAAAATTGAGGACAAAGATAGAGTGTTTGAAGGTGGGCCCTACTTCTATGCAGAAACAGGGCTCTACATGTGGTCGTGGATGATGAACTTCGTGCGTGAGCAGGAAACCTTTACCTCAGTCCCCGTTTGGGTAAGACTCTATTCACTACCTCTGGATTATTGGCAAATAGAATCACTGACAGCCATAGGAAATAAATTAGGGAGGTATATCAAAACTTCTCAAGCCACAAGAAGGGGAAAATATACCTCCTTTTCTAGGATTTGTGTAGAGATGGACCTATCTGGAGCACTTCCGAATGAGGTCATATTGGAGGTTTATGATGAGGAATGGGTGCAAACGGTTGACTACGAGCATATTCCATTTAGATGTCGAAAATGTCATGAACACGGGCACCTTCTTAGAGATTGTCCTCTCAGTAAGGCAAAGAACAAAAGCAAACCTAACACAATGAAAGGAACAGATGGATTTCACAAAGTAGCTCACAAAGGTAAAAACGGAAAAAAAGGGCAAAAAAACCACCAAAGTGGAGACCAAAAAGTGAGGCCAAATCAGCTCCATGTCTTGAAGAGGAGGAAGACGCAACAGTCAAAAATCAAGTTATGAAGGATGGAGATGATAAGCAAGAAAAGGAAGAAGAACAAGATCAAGAACAAGTAAAGGAAAAATAGAAAGGGATCATGATGAGTGAATCAGAGATGGATATGGATCAGGAAATGACCCAGATCGAGATGGAAATCGAAGACGATGAGTTACAAGAGATTCTTGACAGAGAAAACCTAGATCTAGAAGGGTTCTTGAGTAAGGGAACAACAAGTGGAGTAGAATCTCTACCACAAGAAGAATGCAATCGAATAAAGTAGTTATTCTTATGGAAAACTCAAACAAAGGGCTTGGGAGAAGATAACAACATTGAAAGACAGGGCAAGAAAGGAATGAAAGCTGTAAAATCAACTCCAAGGTTAGCTCCAAGAAACTCGGGGGAAAAAAGGGGCAGAAAAAAGAAGAACAAGCTATTGATGGAATGTGGAAAGCTCGTGATAGACTCAAGTAAGATGAAAGACCTAACCAGTTACTCCTTTACCAATCTGTAATTATTAAGTTTACAACTTGGAACATCAGAGGTTTAGGAAGCAAAAGAAAACAGAGAATGTTGAATAACAGAATGAAACAGGTAGCTCTGGATATAATTTTTGTCCAAGAAACAAAAGGCTCTACTCAAAATATAAGACAAATCCATAGTAAGTGGCTCAACAGATATGAGTTTATAGAAGTCAAAGGATAAAATACAGCAGGGGGTATCCTCATCCTATGGAATCCCGAAAAAATAGGTATTATTGATGCAGAGGCATCAAGGAATTATTTATCAGTTGTTATACAGCCTGTAGGAGACAGAGACACTTATCTTGTAACGAATGTTTATGGCCCTCAAAGGTTATATGACAAAATCAAGTTTATTGAGTCCTTAGTGGACCTTCGAAACAGTTTTGCAGGGTTACCGTGGGTTGTAGGAGGAGATTTCAACATGATTAGATCTCTCTTAGAGAAAAAAGGCGGCACAAGAGCACTAAACAAAGATTTCTCAACTTTCCAATGCTTTTCAGAAAACATGAAGTTGGTGGACATTGAGACAAATAATGATATTTTCACTTGGAACAATAAACGAGGAGGGGATTCCCAGGTAGCTTCCAAGCTAGACAGATTCATGATCTCTAAAGAGCTCATGCTTCTAGACAAGGAAATAATAGCAAATATTCTTCCTTTTGGAGGCTTCTTTCTCGGGCTTGGGCCTTTCCCCTTCTTCACTTGATTCATTGTAATATTCAGAATCAGAATCATATTGAGCATGACAGGCACATTCTTCAGAGTCAGAACATAAACAACTTGAAGAACTAGAATCTGAGTATTGCTCTATATGAGCCTGTAGTTCTTCTGTGGAAGAATAACTAAAAGAATCATAGGACAATTCTTCTATTTTATGCTGCTGAGCAATTTACTTGATGGTAACATTTGGGCAATGCTCTATCTTGTGTGTTCAAGAACCACATTTCATACAGATCATTGGTTCTCTTCTTTCTTGCTTAAATTCTTTGGCTTTCTGAGCGAAGACTTCAGATTTCTTACCTCTGTTTAGCTTTGATTCTTCGCCTTGTGGACATCTAGAGGATGTATGTCCATTTTTCCCGCATAACCAACAAGTTATTTTGTTCCATTTTTCCTATTTGGCCGTGTGCAGGTGCATATCAGAGGGATTATAATAGTGTGTTCTAGGAACATACTTATAATGCCCTTTCTTTGTTCAGGAGGCTTGGCCTTACACTGGTTTGGAATACCTTTTCTTGTCCTTTGGATACTTTCTCTTGTTCTTGTATAAAGTTTCTTTGAACTGTCTCTTTGCTCTTTTCTTAACTTTTCTCTTTTTGACCAAAGGATCGTTTGCTGTTAGTCCATACTTGCTACAGATGGACTTCTTGTCTGGCAATCTAGAAAGTTTTTCCAGAGATTTGTTTACCTTTGAGGTTGTACAAAGACTTACAAGTGTCCTTGTAATGTGAGCATATATCTCACCCCATGTGTATGACTCAAAAGGTAGTTGAAAGACTTCTTTCAATCTAATATAATCTACAAATCTGGATGGCAGAGCTGCTAGATATACCTGTTTCCATAACAGGTTCTTAGAATCTTTGACCTCGTAGATTCTCAGCATCCAGTCTTTGTGGAAGTCTTCATATTGGGACATTTTGTGGAACTTTAGATTCATCAAAATAACTTCATTTTTGTCAACAATCCCTATTTCACTTCCACACCAATGTTCTAAGATCATCGATGTTAACGCACTAATCAAATTACTCATAACTGTGCCATCAGAATTATGAATTACATCTCCTTTCTCATCTTTAAGGACTTCTGCTTCCATTGTTTCAATGAGCTTAGGAGAAGATTCTGTCTCCCACCACCTGATGAGTGTCTCTGTAAAACATTGAATAATAGTCCTGCAAGCATCTGTTTCACTTTTCCCTCTCAGGCACATGAGTTTATATTCTGTATACATCATGTCAATCATCTACCTAATTTGGCCAACAGTCATGTTATCTATGTTCCATTCTCTGTGGGAGTCTGGGAAAAAGGTATGTGCTTCAGGAAGCTTTCCTTTTCCTTCAATGTCAGGGGCTGGGTATTTGGTGAACATATGTTCAAGAGGTTCATATATGGGAAAGATTTGTGTGTCCTAAATTTTTTGTTCTTTCCCTTTTTCTTCTTCTTCATCCTTAAACAAGGATGCAATGGTTATTTTTGTTGTAGACTCCGATTCAGAAGAGGAGGCTACTTCTTTGGGAAACAAAGATGGAAACTTGTTGACATTCTTAATAGGATCTTGAATCTTTATACTTCTTTTTAGAAGAAAGGAGTTTGGATATGGTTTTTCAACTTTTGACAGATTCATCTTTTCAACTTTATATGTTAAACCAGTTATAAGATGTTTAGTTGTATCTAAATGTTCAACTAATTTTTCTTCGACTCCTTCTATTTTAGATAAAGATTCTCTTGCATCAGAACGAATCAAACTAGAATGAAACTGTACATTGTTCAAACATTTATTTACATCATTAATTGATACTTGCATAGTATCAATTCGCTCCTTGACTTCTTCTGATTTTGCTGCATTTATTTCTAAACCTTTCAGTGCAGTATTTGTCCAGTTTATCTGTTAACTGGCTTTCTGTATTCTTCCATCAATGCCGAAGTCATTGTCATCCTTCTACACTAAGGGAATGGCCTTGGCTGCATTTTGATTTTCTCCAATCACAATTCCTTTGAAAGGAGGAAATGTTGATCGAGTTTCAACTTTTGTTCCATCTAGTGCAATCCAAGCATGCTTGTTTGATGAAGTGGTTGTGGAACCAGCAAAAACATTTAATGGAGAAATAATATCTTTCCAGGAATAGAAAGATATCCATGTGTTATTTACTTCCATAAAATGTTTCCGATTTTCTGCTAATTCTCTCTTCTCATCAGGAGTGTAATTTTGATCAAATTCATCTGCCTGGGGATTAGCGTACAAATCCCAATTTAACATTGCCTCCATCCATTTTGCACTAATCTTTGATTTCAGGCATCCATCCATGAGAGAGTAGAATTTACGTATCTCCATTACTGCAGGCTTTTTGCAGTCAGCAGGAACTGGGCGAAATCTGCAATCTGGTATCAGGCAATTTGCCTGTTCAAGATATCCTAGGCCATAATCGGGTTTTACCAGTGTCATTAGACACATCATCTCAGTTAGCCTTAGGTCTTCTCCTTCTATTGTCACAATTTCATGCATCATGAGTACATGATCTGTATCCTGCTCATGTGGGAAAGGTATATCTGAGCACTTGGGATTCGGACATGGACTGATAGCAGTTGAAGGAGGAGTAGTACCAGATCTGGGGTTGTGATTGGCATGTATAGCAGATTCTGCTAGAGTGAGCAGATTTATATTCTTTTGGCATTCATGGCATTTTACTTATAATGAATGATAATTTACAAGTTGTGCTAACTCAATCAAAGAATCATGTTTACAAAATGATGAACTGAAAGAAGCAGTATCTACAATGGAGGGATCTCTATAATATTTGGATTGTTTACAAGCAACCTAAATTCTTCTGTGGTCAATTGTAGGTCTTCTACGAAAAGGTATGACAGCAGAAGATAGATTTTCTGTAATATCAACAGAGGTGATATTTTTTGGTAGAAGAGGCTTAGGATTATTTACCACCCAATGTTCTAGAAATGTCAAGTCTTCCCACTGGATTGTCTGATGCTCAATTTTTTGGTTTTTCGCATCAGTCAGGACAACTACACTTGACTTTGAGTCTCTACTGGGTGTATGGCAGATGTCTGGCCACAAGGTGTTGGTGTGTTGAAAACAGCCTTTGGTTTGAATGGCTATGTTATTTCTTTTTTTGTGCATGTCGAAACCAGTGGTTTGGACCTGGAGCTGGAGGATTTGGTCTATGGTTTCATTGAATGTATATATACAGAAATTAGGATAACAGTAGAAATAGACTAGGCCATTAGACAGAGGTGCAACAATTCTGCCTATTAGGGAATCAGTATACTTATTGTGCGTTAAATCTCGGACAATCGCTAACACAAAAGTATGTAATCCTTTATGTATCAAAGGATTGATCCCTACTCAAATGCATCCTAGATGTAAATAGTTTGTTTTCAATCTTTTAGCCTCGACCTGTAACTCTTTTGGGTTTAACAGAGATATACTCTGGATATTATCTGAGTTTTCTTGAATTTGGCTCACAGACTCTTTAATACTAATCCTAGTTGCAGTTTTCAAATGGAAAACAGACAAATCACTATACACTTCTGAGGGAGCTATGGCAGGTAGTTCCCAACGGACAGAAGGCTAGGGTTCTTCATATTCAAGTTCGGCAGAATTCAGAACATGACTGGAACTTATTGCAAACATATCCCTTAAAGGGTTTTCTTCAGCCTTAGAATCTCTCTCTTCTAACTCTCGGAAAGAAATTGATTTGCGAAAAGGATCCATTCTTTATGAGTACAAAGTTTTTGAATACCGACCTTCTAAACCAAACGTTATTGACTCTGATACCAATTTTAAGCAAAACTAAAGAAAAACATTGACTCCGTATTGAGTTACAGCTGTTCCACGACGTGTATTAATAGCCTTCGCTCTTCAGACCGTATAAAAACAAGGCAATTAACCCGATATTTTTGAGAATTGTAGTTAAATGAAATTCACGTGCTTTTTACAGTTTGACAAATTTGCAATTTAATTTAAAAAATTGTTGGTTTTTTTCTTGGTCTTTTTCTCTTTGGCTCATTGATCTCGTGATTTTTTTAGCCCTAATATCAATTTGTTGGTAAGATAAATAAGGTAAAACATAAAATTCACTCAAAACACAGGAGTTGTGAATCTTCTATTGATCACACAAAACTTGATTCTTACAATAAACCCAGTGAAAAAGTATTTAATCTTTTCCAACTAACAACTCGCGTAAAATATCTTGACATACAATCACACATCATAAATTTGATTATAAATTATTTCAACTTATCTGAATACTAAATTAACTCACTCTCTAACTTTAACACACTAGTCAATCTAAAATAATTAACTTATTTTAAAACATCAAAAATATAACAATTTGTAATTAAATATAAGTATTCAACTTTTAAGGGTCAAATGGATGCATCGCCAAAATGCCAATGTTTTTATCAATGAAAACGTGAAAGCGGTAACACGCCGTGAATGTGTGGGCAGAAGGAGCAACTTAGTTGATATCAAACTTTGAAATGTGATATCAATGTTTTTAGCGATGGAAATGGGAATGCAGTAGCACCGAGTGAATGAGTCGGGAAATAGAACAACTTGTACGTGAAGATAACTATGCAAAGTGATACGGATACATCGCCGAAATACCATTGTTTTTAGCGTTGAAAATGTGATGCAGTAATACGGAGTGAATGAATGTGCAAAAATATGGCAGGGCCAAGATCCAGTAGGTTAATAACGAAAGGCATGCCATTGGTTCCCAGGGAGCGTGATAACAAAACACGTATGATAATAGTATTTAATTTATATACGTAATGTAAGGTCAATGTGTATTTTCAAAAGCCTTTTTGGGCTAATTTTAGTAATTGGATCTATGATGTTAATAGGTCTATTTCAATTTATTTTTTAATTAATTGTAATTTATTTATTATTAAAAAAGTTTAAGGGAAGGTAATAACAAAACATTTAGGATAGCATAATAATGATATTTAATTGATATTTGTAAAGTAAGATGTATTTTCAAAAGCTTTTTTTTGAGTGTTAATTTTAGTAATGGGAGAGATGATGTTGATATATATAAATTCAAAATTATTTATTAATTTTCATTATTTATTATTAAAAAATAAAATTTAATATTATTTTAGTGAGGTGTATTTTATTTTTAGTTATGGGGTGTTTAAGGTGGATTGTGACAAGTGTCTGCTTTAAAATAACTAAAATATTATAAAATAATTAATAATTCCGACTTCACTATAGTGACCTAATTTGTTGTTTACATTACAATCCAACCTAATTTGTTGTTTACATTGCAATCCGTCGCTATAAAAATATTTCATCCCCTCTTATCAATAATCAAAATTAAATCCTTCCTAGCCCTCTTGTCAATAATCAAAATTGAATCATTCCCCTCTTGTCAATAATCAAAACTGAATCCTTCCTAGCCCTCTTGTCAATAATCAAAATTGAATCATTCCTAGCCAGTCCAACAAGGTGCAATCCTTCTTAAATGTATATTTTCTAAATTTCACTTAAAAAAATCATTGTTTTAAATTTACTAATAATTTCAAGAAAAAAATATATTATATAAATTTCAAAAGAAGAGTAAATAACACTTCAGTATCAATTTTTTATGAAAAATAATTATTTGAAATTACTTAAATTATTTAAAAACTAACTATTTGGAAATACCTAAATGTAAAACTCTAATTATTTAAACTAAAGAAATGAAAATAAGTCCAAAAATAAATATATTTATTTGGAAACTTGAGGTTACTTAATTATAAAAAGGGAAAATTGTCTTATTTCAAAAATGAAAACAAATGAAAATGAGTTGTTACACCTTAATTGGAAATTGCAATGGTAATATACTAATAACTTAATAACATGGATTTTTCTTTCTATAAGTATCACATGATTACATCCATTAATTTATCATCCATACTAATAAGTTATTAGCATGGATAGTCCTATAACTATCCCATATTAATATGTATCAATAAATTAGAATGGTAATAAAATATTAGTTAATAAAGTGATTTTTTTACAAAGTATGGTTGGAAATAATTATTGACTTTATCAATAGACATTGTTAAAGAATAAGCCATTAATGATTAGTGATTTAATATAGTCATGTTATGTAATAAAAAGAAATATGAATGACAAATAATAAAATAAAATATGGTTTAAATGAGATATAATTTAGAATATAGTGTATTTCTAGTTTATGCCTTTTGAGTAATAGTGAAAAAGTTTCAAACTCCAAATATTTTCATCTTTGTATTTTCAAATCTATGTGTAATACAAATCTGTGTAATATATCTTAGTAAAAATATTATTAAGTATAACAAATTCACTTACATTATATAGAGGATGGATGTATCCAAAACAAATATGTGTAGAGAGATTAGTCGAATTGGAATTTGCATAGCCACTTGCAACTATAGCATGATATTTTTGGATGAAGAAGACAAATTCGTAATTATAGTATGATATTTTTGTGTTTGGTTTTCCTGACATAATCTTGGTTGATACTGATAACGAATTTATTAGCTTTTTTTGTTCTGATGTTGATTCTTGAAAATAAAATCTTACTCAGTGCAAGACATGATTCATATGAGGCAGGGAAGGAACTCGCGGATGAAACAGAAGTCCATCTGAATGGTTACCGTTAAGTGGACCTGGGTCTGTACCACAAGATCCCACTTTTTCCAGGGGAGTCAGCCTCTACATAGACACATTCTCTAAACTCCCGCCATAACGCGTTGCAGACAGGCGTACTGTCATAGAAGTAATAGTTTCCCATAATCAGTTTAATAGCCCTGGTGGCCTCCACGACATGGTAATGAGGAATCGTGGAGAACAGATGATGAGTCACATGGGTGTCGGTTAAGTGATGGAATACATGATTCAACATTCCGTAATCCCTATCAACCGTTGACAGTGCACCCCTAATCCATTCCCACTCTGATCCGTCATAATGGGGAAGAGCCGGATGCGTATGTTGCAGACACGTGATGAGCACCAGAAATGCGTTCACAATCAAGAGTTGAATGCCGTATACTTTTATGAGCCAAGAAAATCCATAAGCAAAGGCTAGCAGGTACAGAGTATAAGCCACTCTGACCAAGGCGATGCCAGTAACCAGTATTTGAAATCTCTCTCGCTTGCTATAAATTGGGGAATATGGATCAAAGTGGCAGGCAAATTGAGGATACTTCCTTCCCGAAGCGTTGAACATCAAATACAACGGCCACCCCACGGTGAGGTAAATTGCTATCATCAACAACCTTCCCAGCGGGCTAGCTGTGAGACTAGAAGTCAACTTTATCATATCATTCTTTGTCCGGGGAACAAAAGCTTCATCTCGTTCTAAGCTCCCAGTGTTGCTATGATATCTTCAATGAATGTACTTCGACGAGAAATACAGTACAAGAAGCCATGAATGTAGTATAAGCCCCACTGTATCATCCACCAAAGAGTAGTCACTAAATGCATGATGTCCACATTCATGTGCTATAATCCATATACCAAACACATCGCACCCCTGAGCTCCCAGTAACCAAACCAGAGCGCCCATCCAAGCAATCCAAGTGCTGTGAAATAAGAGATGGTTGTGGAATATAGCAGCAGCGCAACAATAAGAAGATCATATCTTAGATATGAGAATAATGTGAGCAGTGATCTGTTGAAGCAGTGAGGTGGAATGGCTTTCTTCAATTCTCCCAATGTAAACGGTGGCATTCCACAAGGAGCTCACTCTCTTATATCTTTCTTGAAAAGCAATGCCATCTTCTCACCACGCCACCTTTTAACTTACAAGTCTCTACAAAAGATTATGTCACACAGTGCAACGCGCGCATACAGATATGACTGCCTGCAAAGTGAAAATAGAGAATGTAATTTATTAAATTGATATGCAATTTCTATTTATATATATATATATATATATGCAATTTCATCATATTCAAAAATAATTTAATTTAATTTGAAAATATATTTATAAACTAATATATTTGCCATTTTATTTTTAACCCATTATTTTAAATTACCTTAAGTGTGATAGTGTTGTACGGCATGTAATTTGCTAGAAAATATCAAAAAGTATGTTTTCCAAAAAAAAACATAAATGGATATGTAACCATTATTTTTGAAAACCCATTGTGGCATTAACTAAGCAATATTAGACTAAGTAGAGATTAGAACAACAATATTATTTGAAATAATTAAGAGATAAACAAAGGCATCCCCAGGCAAAAATGAATGAAAGAGAGAGATGTCCATAACCATGCCTGTACATAAAATTTCAACTATGAATAGATATTCTCTTGCCCTAAAGAAGTGTTATTTTAGAGTGTACAAACTTGATAAAAAATATTGATTTTACAATATTTTTTTTTCGAAACTAAAACGCTATCTTAATTAATCATATTCACATTCTCTCTTAATTAAATTTCCTTTCGTAATGATTCTTCCCATTTTTCTGAAATCTTTCAAAGAAAGGGGGAGCATCAACTGCAATTTCTTTTGATGCAGAGATTTGAGGCAAAGAAACAATGAAGCGCTATGCGATGCCAAAGAAACCAAAATACGTAAAGAGGGGCAGATGCCAAAGAATTCGAAGTACCGATTCACGATGCGCAGACGTCCGAAAGGAGGAGTTATAATAATCGAATACCCCGAACAGTGTGAAGATCCTGTGGCACCTGTAGCCACTATGGAGGTTGGTTACCCTCTCGTATGTTTCTTGCTCCCCGTCAATCAACGACCTCATCTAAGAGTTAATGGAAGTTCTGCAATCAAAATAATTGCATTATTGACTTTTTCATATGTGGAATACTTTTCCTCCAATTTGTCACCTCATTTTCTTGAAAAGAATTTTGACTGGAAACCAACCAGCATCATCACCCTATAATACGGGTCTAAGAAGGCACTGATGCGGTTCTCTCTAGGTCTCCACCACTCAAGCTTTGTGGTAGAAGTGAGTTGAATCACGTATTTTCTCCACTGGGAATTGCGTTGCAGTGACCAAAACAGTGTGAAGTGTAAAACAATGACCAATTGAGAGGCTTCTAGATGTTATAGTAGGTTTAGAAATTGAAATATTGCAGATTTATTCTGACCTGAAAAAAGTTAGGTGTTATGTGTTGCTGAGACTTTTAGCTATAAATTGACTTCATATATTACGTGTTGCTGAAGTTTATTAGCAGTCAGCGACCATTGAAATAAGCCCATAGTCTTATAATCGAACAATTAGTGGCACAAAAGACTGTTGATGCAGGAGCATTCAGTCCAAAGAGAAATTATTGTAAATAATAGACATAGGGGGTCATGCATTTGTGGAATTAGTTTCCTAAATTCCAAGTCAGTTTAATATTTAGGCTTTTAAGTGTGGTTAATTAGATATTTTCAAAATAAATAAATAAAACTAGAAGAGCTTTTAGGCATAAAAGCAATGGATGTGGATCATTAAGGGATAAGGAAGCCTTTCTATTTTAGAACAGGAGAAAAGATGGAATAAAGCCTCAAGTTGGGAGTGAGAGTGAGAATGAAGAATGAGAGGCCATGTAGGCCATGATTTCTCTTGTAAATATTTTATTTCTTAATTAATTAATTTAGTAATTTTGTGTGCATATGTATTGTTTGGAATCTTAGAAATTATATGGTTCGATTTATGGATTGGTGTATATTTTTCTATAATTGAGTTTTGTATTGTTGAGGCTTGGTTGAATTACAGTTAAATGCAGATAACAATCTGGCCAAGAGCTCCAAACAAAATACGGTGGCTATTGAATAAAACGCTTGGTAAATAGAAGGCGACTAAGGAATTAATTTGTATTGTGTTGAATTGCAGAGATATCGTGTGAAAAACATTTTTATATGAAGTGAAGTTATAGCGTTAAATGCTGAGATGCATGTTTATCAGCGCATTTGTGAAAGATTCTAGGTTTTGCAGGATTGACCTTGCATCAACTGCCAAAAACTTCGCGTTAAATGCTGAGATGCATGTTTATCAGCGCATTTGTGAAAGATTCTAGATTTTGCAGGATTGACCTTGCATCAACTGCCAAAAACTTCCTTTAGCTCTCCATGAATATAGAATCAGCACACTGAATCTTCATAGTTGTAAACTAAATTCCCCTGAAATATAGTCTAGCCATTATGAAACTGGTTAGATCAAGAGTTCTGAAGTCCATATTGTATGGGCCAAATTTAACTGGATTGTTGATTTTGGGCGTATTTCTAGAATCGACAATAAATATAAAGATGGCTCAGTTAGTTGGGTAAGGACAAGTTCTAATAAATATCTAATTTTAACAATTAGACAAGTTGTAATGAATAAGTAACTTAAATGATTAAGACTAACGATCTGAATGTCACTCACCTCAATTTTAATCCTTATAGAATTTATAAATTATATATTACATCCAAAATTAACAGGGAGGTGCACCAAAAACAAATTTCTATATACAAAATTGATACATTCCTACAAATTTATGAATGTCAAACCAATTAACTTCAACAGAAAATATAAAGATATTGCTATCAACCTAGTAATATTAAATATGACATTGACTCTCTCTTTAATGTTTTCTTTACTTGGATTTGATCCTTTAAAATCACGATATGTCTTCATAATTGAATATGTCTGCACAAAACAAAGATATAAAAAATATTTGTTATAAAAAATAAAAAATCTATCAAAAATAAATAAAAAATTACAAAATAGTATATTAAAATATCATATCTCTAAAAATATGTTGAGATCCAAGAAATCATGGACGTAAGATAATTTATGTTCCATAGACGGAGATCTCATGAAATTAGTTGAGTGTTGGAGTGAAACTCTTTGGACACGTTAAATTAAACCATTTAATTTGAAAATTAAGTTTACCGACCAATTTATATAGATTTCACATCAAAACTAATAAATTTTGAAATTCTGGAACACATTTTAAAATTCTGGCGTAAAGTAGAAAACGGTACATTTTGAAATTCTGGCATAAAGTAGAGAACGATAGCCACCAAACAATCAAACATCATGATAATAATTATTAAATTATTTTTATGTAGACAATTAGTTGTGACCTAAATTTATTTTTTATTGATTTAGTATTTCATATATATTATTTAAATTTTAAATCCATATCACCAGTTATATAATTTATTAATATTCTAAAACTTATTTTTAAAATAAAACCTATTAATAAATACTAAACATAAATAATATCAAATTCTTATACAATAAATTAATATTTATTTTATTTAATAAACCATGTACGCGTTATCTCTGGAATCAAGCCACCTCTCATGAAGATCATGTGATCGGTTTCAACACTTAGAGAGTATGATTTAATAATATTTAATCTTATTGGGGCGTTACAAGGGCAATGTGTATTTACAAAAGTCTTAAAATTGGATCGATGATGTTTAATATGTATATTTTTTAATTAAATTAATTAATTTATTATTAAAAAATATATTAATGATTCTAATTAAAACATTTGATGATTTAGGTGGCTCTCGAGACATATATAGGACAAAGAGGGTTTATGGAAGCTCAGAAATCAAAATGATCAGAATGCTTATGAACTGGGACCAAAGTGTAGATCTCATTGTCCCGATCGCGGCGGTGTGAATGGTTCATCAATCCGAACTCGTATGAGGGAGAACTAGTCAATTAAAGTTTAGCTGACTTTCGCCGATGGAGCAGGCTTAAGGAGGCAGAAATTTGGACAAAATTCGGCCACCGGATTCCGGCCAACCTGGCCCAAATTCTGAACAAATTTGTGGCTTGTTTAATTTGTCCCCTTCGGTTATTTTTTCGAGTTTTTAAAAAATGACTATTCGTTTTTAAAATAAAAAAGATATATAAAAAAATGAGGGCGGGCCATGATCGCCGCCACCGCTGTCGTACCCCAAACTATTACATAAAAAAATTATATTAAAAGGGCCGAGAGGCCATGACCCCCGCTAGCCCAACTACAACCACTTAACAAATTACATTAAATGTGGTTCTGCAACCATTGATCCGGATTTAAACAGGAACACAATAAAATACAGAGATAACCATATACACAAAGATGCAGTGGAAATAATACTTCATTTCATTAATGGAAAATACAAAAATATGCTTACAATCAGAAATGGAAATAAACCAACTAGGGCGGTTGTAGCTTATCTCTAAGAAGAGATGTGGCCGCTACATGCCTCTGAACTGTTCCGAACTGTATTACAATGAGGCTCGAAGGCCTATTTATTGTTGAGAAACAATGGA
>APFE031254618.1:1196-15404 GCA_000404065.3 Pinus taeda | reverse complement strand
AGAGAGAGAGATATGAGGGGGAGAGAGGAGAATAGTGAGAGGGAGTGGGGAAGAGGGGAAGGGAGAGGGGGAGAGAGGAGGAGAGGGGGCTTGGAGCGCGACTAGGAGGGAGAGAGAGCGAGAGAGGGCGATGGGGAGAGGGAGAGGGAGAGGGAGAGAGAGAAGCAGAGGGAGAGGGAAGACAGAAAGCTACGGAGAGAGTCAGAGAGGGGAGGGTATGGTGAAGAGAGTGAGAGAGGAGGAGAGGGAGGGGGAGAGGAAGGAAGGGAGAGGGGAAGGGAGAGAGAGGGAGGGAGTGAGATGGAGGGAGTAGGATAGAGAGAGAGAGGTGTGGTAACTGAGGGGGAGGGAGAGAGTGGGACAGAGAGGGAGGGGGGGGGAGAGACAGAGAGAGAGAGAGAGGGAGAGATAGTTGGAGAGGGAGGAAGAGGAGGTAGATAGGCAGGAAGAGAGAGAAAGAGGCGGAAGGAGGGTGGTGGGGGTATGGAAAGAGGGAGGGACATGGAGATGGGAAGAGGGTGGGAGGCGGGGAAGGGGAAATGGCATGAGAGGGAGACAGGGATAGGGAGAGGGAGAGAGAGAGGGATATGGGGATAGGGAGAGGGGTAGAGAGAGAGAGAGAGAGAGAGAGAGAGAGAGAGAGAGAGAAATATGGAGGGAGGGAGAGAGAGAGAGAAGAGAGGGGGAGGGACAGTGGGAGAGAAATAGAGAGAGGTGTGGGGAAAGGGGGGGAAGTGGTGGAGAATTAGAGGGATAGGTGGAGAGGGAAGGAGGAAGAGATGGTGAGGGAAGGGGAGAGAGAGATAACTAGAGTGAGAGGGATTAGGGTAGTGAGGGAGAGGAGGAGGGAGAGAGTGGGGGTGAGGGAGAGAGAGGTTGGGGGGGAGAGGGATAAAGAGAGAGTTTGGGGAGAGAGGGAGAGCGAGAGGAGGAGAGACGGGGATGAAGAGAGAGAGAGAGAGAAAAGGGGGGGAGAGTGTGAGAGGGAGAGTTCAAGCAAGAGGAGGAGGGGAAGGTTGTGGGAGAGGGGGAGGTAGAGGGGAGAGAGAGAGAGAGAGAGTATTAGAGGGAGACAGGGAGATTGAGGGGAAGAGAGCTAGGGAGGGTGAGGGGAAGAGGGAGAGGAGGAAGGAGAGAAACAAAGATAGGGAGAGCAATAGGGAATGGGAGAGATAGAGGGAGAGGAGAGCACGACTGGGAGGGGGAGAAAGTAAGAGGAGGGGATGGGGGGAGGAAGAGAGAGGGAGACAGAGAAGGAGAGGTAGAGGGGGGAGAGAGAGTAGGAGCTAGAGTCAGAGAGGGGAGGGTGGAGTGAAGAGAGCGAGAGGGGGGATAACAAGATGGAGAGAGTGGGAGAGGGGGAGAGAGGGGAAGGAGGAGTGAGAGGGGAAGATGGATAGTGAGGGAAATAGTGGGAGAGTTTAGGGAGGGAGGAGAGGGAGAGACAGAGAGAGAGGTAGTGGGGGTAGGAGGGGAAGGAAGAGGATGAGAGAGAGAGCGAGAGGGAGAGAGTGAGAGATATGGATGGTGGGATGGAGAGGGAGAAAGAATAGAGGAGGAAGTAGTTGGGGAGAGAGAGGGAGGCAGTGGGAGAGAGAGAGAGAGAAGGGGCCAGGGTAGGGGGAGCGAAAGAGAGGGAGATAGAGAGCTAGGGGAGAGATAGAGTTTGGGGGCAGAGAAAGAGAGAGGGAGCAAGGGGAAGAGGAAGAGGGGGAGGGAGAGGGGGAGAGGAAGAGGGAGATTTAGGAAGAGAGGGATAGGGAGAGATAGGGGTTGGGTGATGATCGAGGGAGGAGGAGATATAGAGAGAGAAAGAGTATGAGGGGGAGACAGAGAGAGATGGAGGGAGAAAGGGGAAGAGAGGGAGGGAGGGAGTGTAAGCGCGAGAGAGAGAGAGATAGAGAGAGAGAGAGCGATAGAGAGATAGGGTGATAAAAACAAAGAGAGAGAGGGTGGGGAGGGAAGGATAGGTGGAGAGAGACGGAGAGGGGGAGAGGGTGGGAGTGGTGGAAGCTGAGATTGTGGGAGACGGGGAGGGGTAGAGGGAGAAGAAGAGGAACTGAGAGGAAGAGAGAGAGCAGGAGAGAGGAGGGAGGATGGAGAGGGAGAGAGGAATAAGGGAGGAGATCGAGAGAGAGGGAGAGAGAAAGACATAGGTAGAGGGAGAGAGAGAGAGAGAGAGAGAAAGAGAGAGGGAGAATGAGAGAGAGGGAGGGAGTGGGAGGGAAAGGGGATGGGAGAGGGGGAGAGAGAGGGATAAAGAGAGGTGGAGGGAGAGAGAGAGAGAGACATAGAGAGAGCGAGAGAGAGAGGAGAGAGAGAGGGAGGTAGTGATGGAGGGTTAAGGGAGAGAGGGGGAGGGATGGGGAGAGAGAGAGAGTGGGAGAGGGAGAGGAGCAGAGGGA
This sequence comes from Pinus taeda, assembly GCA_000404065.3. Classification (NCBI taxonomy): domain Eukaryota; kingdom Viridiplantae; phylum Streptophyta; class Pinopsida; order Pinales; family Pinaceae; genus Pinus; species Pinus taeda. The sequence continues at coordinate 12,999 of APFE031254618.1, read as the reverse complement.
GGGATGTTAAGAGATGGGGAGGAGAGAGGTGAGGGGAGGGAGTGGGAGAAGGAGGGTAAGAGATTGGCAGAGGGGAAAGGGGGATGGAGAGAGAGATAGATAGAGAGAGAGAGAGAGAGAGATGAGGAAAGAGAGAGGGTGGAGAGAGAGGATGACAGGCAGAGGGAGAGGGGGAGTGAGAGGAGTAGATAGTGAAATAGGTGGGGGAAGAGAGGGATAGGGGGAGAGTATGATTGGGAGAGGGGGAGTTGGAATGGGATGGGGAGAGAGTCAGAGGGGGAGAGGAAGAGGGAGAGGGAGAGAGTTGAGTTATCAGATTGTTATGTGTGCAACGAAAACATGAAAGAAGCACATTGTCATTAACATGGAGTCATGTGTAGCCAACAAGTTTAGATGTAATGAAAATAGAAGATTTAAAATGAAAATAATGTGGGATGGGAAGAGAGATGTAGAGGGGGCGGGGGTCGAGAGGGAGAGAGAGAGAGAGGAGGGAGGGAGAGAGAGAGATAGAGAGTGAGAGCGAGAGGGGGAGGGAGAGAAGAAAAGAGAGAGGGACAGGGGAAGAGAGTTATAGAGAGAGATACAGGGAGAGGGGGAGGGAGAGAAGAAAATAGAGAGGGATAGGGGAAGAGAGTTATAGAGAGAGATAGAGTGAGAGGGGGAGAGATCTAGAGAGAGGAGGAGGAGGGAGGGTGAGAGAGAGGGGATGAGAGAGAGGGGGTGGAGATGGAGAGGGGAGGGAGAATAAGGAGAGGGTGGGGGGGAGATGGAGAGGGAGAGGAAGAGAGGAATAAAGAGAGATATGTGGGTGCAGAGAGGGGGAGCGGGAGCAGGAAGGGGAGAGAGTGAGAGAGGTAGAGGGGGAGAGGGAGTGGGAGAGAGAGGGGGAGGACATGTTGCGTGAGAGGGAGAGTGGCAGGGAGAGGGAGAGGGGGAGTGGAAAAGGAAGAGAGTGGAATAGGGAGAGGGAAGTGGAAGGGAAGGTGGAGCCAAAGGAGGAAAGGGAAGGAGAGAACGATGGGCATAGGGAGAGGGAGACGGAGAGAGATAACAGGAGAGACAAAGGAGAGAGAGAGAGAGAGAGAGAGAGAGAGGGAATGAAGAGAGGGGGAGGGAGAGGGGGAGAGACAGAGGGTGTGAAATAGAGGGAGGGGGCGAGAGAGGGAAAGAGACAGGAAGAGAGAAAGAGAGATATGAGGGGAGAGAGGACGATAGGGAGAGGGAGTGGGCGAGAGTGGAAGGGAGAGGGGTAGAGACAGAGATAGGTGGGGTAAGAGACAGGGAGATGGCCTGGGGAGAATGAGCGGGAGGGAGAGAGAGAGAGAGATAGGGTGATGTGGAGAGGGAGAGAGAGAGGTTGAGACAGAAGGAGAGGTAGAGGGAAGAGAGAGAGCGAGAGAGAGAGTCAGAGAAGGTAGGGTGTGGTGAAGAGAGTGAGAGAGGAGAAGAGGGAGATGGAGAGAGAGGGGGAGGAGCAAATGGAAAGTAAGGGAAATAGCGGGAGAGAAGAGGGAGGGAGGAGAGGAAGAGAGAGAGAGACAGAAGGAGTGCGTGTACGAGGGGGAGTGAGAGGAAGGGAGCGAGAGGGAGAGGGAGAGAGGGAGTGAGAGGTAGAGAGGGATAGAGAGGGTTGGGGCGAAGGGATTGGTGGAGAGGGATGGAGATGGGGAGAGGGTGGGAGTGGGGGAAGGTGAGACCATGGGAGAGGGGGAGAGGTGAGGGAGAAGAAAGGATGGAAGGAAGAGAGAGAGCGGGTGAAAGAGGAGGAAGATAATGGAGAATAGTATTAATATTAAGATATAGAAAAAATTAATTACATTGTTTAATTTGAAAAATAATTTACAATAAAATGGGAAAAGTATAAAATAAATTATATCAAATTATTATATGCAATGAGAAAAATTAAAATGACTTTCACCTAATATTTATAGAGATATTAAATTAAAAATATAAATAAAGAAATTCTAGAAATTTTAAAATAAACCTAAATAAAATTTAAAGAGACTATTAAATTTTCTTAAACCTTTTACTAAAATTCAAACTCAAATATAAAATTTACATGCCATTATCAATCTAATATCATTAAATACCTACAACCTAATATCATCAAATACCCACACGAAATTATTATAATGCAATCAACTCTTTTTTACTAAAATTCAAACTCAAATACATCTACAAACAAAAAAAATACACGAAGCTATCAACCTAATATCATCAAATACGCAGAAGAAATTATTATAATGCGACCCGTGAAAATTCACTTGCAATTGCTCAAAATCCATTCTCCTATAATGGCCAATGGCAAGTAAACTGCCCAGGGGGAAGCCGAAAATTCCAATGCCTTCGGCCTCATTTATTGTTTCCACCGAAATTCCTTCGGCAGTTTTATTTAATTGTTTAATATCGGCGCGTTGTGGAGCTTTTGAATTTTCTGACCGACGAAGGTAATGATTGACGACTGGGAGGTTGAGTTACGAGTAACGTGTGAAATGCGATTGAGGTATTCAGAAAAAGCTTTCCGTTGTGGTCCTGACTCTATTCGTTAGGCCGTTAGGAAAAAGCTAAGGTAATGATGTTGTGGTCCTCCGGCGTTGTGGTCCTGACTCTAGGAAAAAGCTAAAAGCTAGGGTAATGATGTTGTGGTCCTCCGCTGCGCTAATGATGTTGTCATCCTCGCACGTATAGGAGAGGGTTGAGGAGAGAGGAGAGTAAACGTTTAGTTACGCTTCATACGTTGGGAGAGGGTTGAGGAGAGAGGAGAGTAAACGTTTAGTTCTGTAAAAATCTACACAATATATGTAAATATTTATTTACACCTCCGTAAAAGTCCAAGTCCAGCATATTGTACTTCTTGGTTAGCATACATATTGTACCTGACCTTGTTGGTTAGGATACATATTGTACCTCATTTTGTTGGTTATTGTTGCAACATGAATTGATTTTAATTATGTGTGTTTCATCCTCATCACTATTGGTTATTATTGCCAACATGAATTAATTTTAACATCTGATTAGTTACTATTTTATAAAGTTGTCCTATAAAATGTGTATAAAATGTTCTATAAGTTATTGCCACTTTTATATATATAATTTTTTAAAATATATATATATATATATTCTCATATTTTAACTTATTAATATATAATATATATATATATATATATATTTTGCAAACAAATTTTTTTTTCAAGTTATTAGATTTAAGGCAAATAATTTCTATTGTCGTAAAAATGTTTTCTTAATTATAATTTAGTAATAAATATTATAATTTAGTAATAAATAACTAATTTTAATTTAATTATAAAGTATTTCAATGGTTTTTTTGAAGCTTATATTTTTTTCTAAAATGAAGTTATATCTTCGTTAACCTTTCAAATATTAATATTTTAAAGTAAAGTTTATATATATATATATATATATAACCATGCATTTTAAAATTTTATTTTAATCAATTTAAACTTTTAATATAAAAACATTTCGAACATAACAAGAAATTTAATAATTTCTTTAAATAAACTGATGTTAATAATGAATGAACAATGCCACTTTAAAAAAAAAGTAACTAATTTATTAGTTAATTAATTTTTTATGGTACATAATCTCTGGAGTTTATAACTTGTTATAATATGCCAAAAATATATGGCTATGGATTTTCTTTGTAAGCATCATCACCATTTTTTGTAAGTTTGAAAACCACATGTTATCATGATTCCTTTTAATCAATATATACTTTTCAACATTACAAATAATCACAACATCACAAGTAGCTATGACCATGATTTTTTTTAAACCACAATCATTCAATGAACATTTAAAAATATATCAAAAGTGGCTCGTGATGTTGATAAAATACAAACAAAATAAACATAGAATTTAAAAATTAATTTACAAATAGATGTTTTATGATCATATAATTTTAAATTTATGTGGTTTTAGTTTATGCTATGTATTTTTTTGTTGTGCTCTTGTTCGCCTTTGGTTGTTTGTTATGATTTTATGTGTATAATCTTTTCACACATATGTATTATCAGATACAATAATTATTTTTCCAATGTGTAGAATTTGTATACTAGAGTGTAGACATTTAATTTGTAGTTTAATTTAATAAAATGTTGTTTTTTCTGCAAATGACAACAACATCATGAATGAATTTTAATTTTAGTGAGCACCACTATTTAATAAACATTGTTTTTTAATTAATCATTTCTTATAATTAGATAGAATTTTTAGGATAATGGAATTTTAAATGTTTGTGTTTTTATTTTACGTAATGTATGTGTTTGTTTGTTTATGATCTTGTTTGTGTATAAACTTTAGAACACAAGAAAGGATTTCATTAGAATATGTCGTATGGATGGTCATTGCCCAAATTTACTATTGACTTGATACAAGTCACATTTATCATGATTTTACACATAAAATATAATATCCAAGAATTACACTTCCAATTAATTGAATGTGTATTAAACTATATATGTCAAAATTAGCATTTGGTTTAACAAAATTCCATTTATTTTTGCAAATGACCATGGTTTTTTTTTAAGTATCATTACTCAATGCATCTCTGAGAATCAAACTATTTTATAAGTATTTTTAATCAATATATATTTATAATTAGTTAAAATGGATGTTTCACGATGACAGGGTTTTAAATGTTTGTGTTTTTATTTTATGTAATGTGTTTACTTGTTTGTCTTCGCTCTTGTTTGTGTTTCTATGTCTATGAATTCTAGAACACACAAAAAACTTTCATTATCATATACCATATGGAAGGTCACTAAACAAATTTCTGACAAACTTGATACAAATAACTTCTATGATGATTTTAAGCATCCATAGTATCTAATGCAGGAGATACACTTAAAATTATTTGAATGCTTGCATTAAATTATGCATGTTCAATTTAATAAAATTTCACTTATTTTGGTAATTGACAATGGAATCATGAATGACAAAGTTTTTTTTTCCTTTATAACCACCACTATACTATTCAATGCGTATTTTAAAATCAGATTCTCTTATAATTGTTTTTAATTAATATATTCTTTCTTCCTTAAGAAAAATCATAATTTTATTAATGAAAGCAAATTACATGTAGATTCCGATAATGCGTTCAATCCCGCCAATCGAAACTGACGATCACAGAGACCAAAAATACAACTCCAAAATGGTGGTAAACATGTTACCCTTTTCTCCATTTCTTGTTTTTAACCTTTCACCATTGTCCTTGGGAAGGTGTGGTAGCTACAAGCGCTAGCTGGGTCCCTTCATTAATTCTTGGATTTTCCTTATCTAGATCCACACTTCCATATACATGATAACGTTTGAGTCCCCTGTCTGCATTGCTACAGGGATCATCTCCTACATCAACTTTATGTTCTTTCCTAGGACAACCATCCATTGTGCGATCTTCTCCTAGTTGGAGTGTATTCATGCCCAAGGAAACTCCAACAAATGGCTCTCATAGGCTGCAAACTAACGGTTCCAATATTGGTCACAAACTATGACCCAACGCACCTCAAAATGTTGTTGCTCAGACTTTGTGAATGTTGGAATTCTGTGACTGGTTAGGGAACTAACCAGAGTCCCTAAAAACCCTTCAAAGTAGGCCCAAAGAAGACCCTTCAACGATAAGCCTAAATAAGACCCTACAACCCATACTACCACTTATAACTTGTGGCTCCCTTCCAACTCATTCATGGATGGTAGTTTAAGGTTGCTTATTTTGTAGCAGACTCTTATTGGTGGTGTTTCCAGATGGTACATTGACTTTGAGTGCACTACTTATGATAATTTCATGTCTTTGTCATACGAATTTGTCAATCACTCTCAGTTGCATGTTAGGTATGATACTAGAACCGATATTCTCATCAACTTCTATCAGGATACATCCATCCACATTTATAGTCATATTCACGAGTGGAGAACAAGATGAAGTCACTTGAGAACCAAGTTCCTTAATGAATTATTGTGTGAGTGGTTCATAAAGTCCTTCATATCTAGGATTATTGAATATTTTTCCATGGTAGGAGTCCAAATTGAGGGGTCAGCCATCATTCCATGCCCATCAGCTTGAGATGCTCTATTCTTAGGTAGGTAACTTATATGAGATCATTGCTATTTCTCTTCCTCATCAACTGATCATAGGAATTATAGACCAAGAACCCATTCCTATGGTGTAGCGGGGTCCATCTATTCTTGAGGAATTAGTGAGACAATCGTTCAAATGGGTCAATGAGTATATGTTATGGTAAGCTAGCTAGAAAGCCTCCTACTCAAACTCATAATTCTCTTCTTCCCACGAATGAGATCATCTCTATTCATTCCACATCGACAAATAACCCTTAGTAATCATGAGGTAAGAGGAAAGAGAAATAATCTAGACCTTTGAGTTAGGAACAAAGAGCATCGTAAAGCATAGAGAATGTTGGGGTTGGCTCAAAAGAGAAGGAGAAAAAATCCATCTTCCTTGTAAGATTTGTACAGAAGACCATATCAATCATTAATGCCTCTCAATGGATGAGATTCATTGATAATTCATTCAATAGTCTCTTTCTTGTCAACCTGTTACCTTGACAAGTACATTTCCAACCTAGCAACAACACATGGTTATTAACCCTCCACCATTTAATGAAGGGCGAAGTTTTGTAGATTTTATTTAAGTTTTTATCAAAATAATTTGCTAAAGTGTTATAAACCCTAAACCTTAAACCATAAAACCCAAACCCTACACCATAAACACTAAACCCTAATAATTTTACAAAATTATAACAACTCTTTTGTAACATTTATTTAAGTGTTTATTAAAATAATTTATTGAATTAGTGTAAACCCTAAATCCCAAAACCTAAACCCCAAGCATTTTATAACATTTAAAAAAGTGTTTTGCAAATTTTATTTAATTGTTTGTTAAAAGAATTTACGAAAGTGCTATAAACCCTAAACCTTAAACCCCAAAACCCAAACCGTAAGCCCTGCACCCTAAACCATAAGCATTTTATAACATTTTAAAATGTGCTTTGTATTTTTAGTTAAGTGCGTATTAAAAGAATTTATTGAATTGTTATAAACCCTAAACCGTAAACTCCAGACCTGAAACCCTAAACCCTAAACCCTAAATCATAAATTGTTTCGTAAATTCTATTTAAGTGTTTATTATAATCATTTAGTAAAGTGTTATAAACCTCAAACCATGAACCCTAAACCGAAAGCCCTACACCCTAAGCATTTAGTAACATTTTAAAAGTGTTTTGTAATTTTTACTTAAGTGTTTATTAAAATCATTTACTAAAATGTTATAAACCATAAACTCTAAATCCCAAACCCTAATACCCAAGCCTTAAGTATTTTATAACATTTTAACAAGCATTTTATAGCTTTTTTTTTAAATGTTTATTAAAATCATTTACTAAATTGTTATAAGCTCTAAACACTAAAACCTAAACCCTAAACTTTCAGTATTTTATAATATTTTGAAAGGTGTTCTGTAACATTCTTTTAAGTGTTTATTAAAAGGATTTACTAAAGTATTATAAACCCTAAACCTTAAAATCTAAGAATTTTATAACATTTTAAACCCTAAACCCTAAGCATTTTATGTGAGGTCCCTAAAATACTAGTGATTCCCCAATTGATATTTTCATTGTAGCCCTTATTTTTATTTTTGTACCCCTATTGGCCTGATATTATTATTACTGTGCCCCATAGAAGCCCATTATTGTTATTGATGTGCCCTTATATTATTATTGTTATATCAGCTTTCATTATATTGTCACCCCTCACTCCTATACATAGCAAGGAGGTTTTGTCATTTTCATTATCCAAGAATTGTTCGTTTTTCATTTGTATAAACACTAAACATTAAACCACAAACCCAAAACCCTAAATGCTAAGCCCTAATATCTAAACCCTAAACATTTTATACATTTTAAAAATCGTTTTTAACTTTTTCTAAGTGCTTATTAAAAGAATTTACTAAAGTCTTATAAACACTAAACCCTAATCATTTTATAACATTTTAAAAAGCATTTTGTAACTTTTTTTGAGTGTTTATTAAAAGCATTTACTAAAGTGTTATAAACCCTAAACTCTAAGCACTTTATAAAATTTTAATAAGTGTTTCATATATTTTATTTTAGTGTTTATTAAAAGAGTTTACTAACGTGTTATAAACACAAAACCCTAAATTCTAAACACTAAATCCCAAACCCCAAACCCCAAACCCTAATCCCTTAGCATTTCACAACATTTTAAAAATGGTTTTGTAAATTTTACTCAAGTGTTTATTAAAAGAATTTCCTAAAGTGTTATAAACCCTAAACCCTAATCCCTAAAGCTTAAACACCAAATCCTACATTCTAAACCCTAAACCATAAGCATTTTATAACATTTTAAAAAGAATTTTGTAACTTTTTCTAATTTTTCATTAAAAGCACTCACTAAAGTGTTACAAACCCTAAACCCTAGACCCTGAACACTAAACCCCAAACCATAGACCCTCATCCCTGAACCCAAAACCCTAAATGCTAAACCCTAAGCATTTCATAACGTTTTAAAAAGTGTTTTGTAACTTTTATTTAAGTGTTTATTAAAATCATTTACTAAAGTTTTATAAACCCTAATCCCTAAACCTCAAATCCTATACACTGAACCGTATACCGATTTAAAAAAATCATTTTGTAACTTTTATTTAAGTGTTTGTTAAAAGAATTTACTTAAGTTTTATAAACCCTAAACCTTAAACCCTAAGAATTTTATAACACTTTAACAATAATTTAATAATTTCTTTAATTCACCCCTTAATGAAGCCTGACTATTATGTTGTGGTGCCTGCTGTGGTGTCTTATCTTCCAATATTACTTCATCCACTAAGCCCTCCTCCAATATATCAGCACATGTAACCTTTTCTGCTTAAACCTAGTTACATTTTATTGAACACTCCCTCTTAACTACGATGGTATTTATAATGGTACTTGGTCATTTTCAATCTAAACAATTTATCATAAGAAGAATCGGATTGGTAATCGATATGTATAGCATCATAGTAACCAAGATTGTTTCCATAGTAAGGCCTTGACCAAAAACTCTCTCTCATTATATGAGAGCACAATGTTGGAAAGACCAATGATCATAGACACGTTAATCATTGTCTCTCAAGGTACATACCCATCGAGGTGTTCACTGAGTATGACCTTATAGGACTATTCTTATCTTTGTTTCATAACCCCAAAATAATATAGATCCTCTTTCCTACTCTCGTCTTGGATGCCCTGCATATCCTCAAAGAGCCTCAGATGCCAGATGATTAACTAATCCTCCATTATTTCTTCCAAAGTAAATACAAGAATGTTGTGCTTAGATTTGTCTTCATGGCCTTCACCTAGACTTACGATTTTTAGTCCTGGTTTAGTGCATGACACATGAAATAGAAAAACAAAATTGTCACTCCTTGTTAATAAGGGGTAATGTAATCCAAGCTCCCTGTTAGCGAAGGTGGCAGCAGTGGCGGTGAAGGAGAGGTAGAAGGTAAAGGAGGAGGCAGAGGAGGAGATGGAGCAGGAGGAGGCATGGAAGGAGGCACGAGCAGTGGAGGATGTGGAGGCAGAGGATGAGTAGGAAGAGGTGGAGGCAGAGGCAGAGGAAGAGGTGGTGGTGGTGGTGGTGGAGGATGAGGAGGAGGAGGAGGAGGAAGAGAAGGAGGCAGAGGAGTAGGAGAAGGAGGAGGAGGTGGTGGTGGTGGTGGTGTTGGTGAATGTAGAAGAGGAGGAGGAAGAGGAGGCTAAGGTATTTGAGGAGGAGGTGGAGGTGGTGGTGGAGGTAGATAAGAAGAAGGAGATGGAGGGTGTGGTGGAGCTGAAGGGGGAGGAGGAAGAGGAGAAGGTCATGTTATTCATGGAGGAGGTGGATAAGGGGAAGGAAAAAGTGGAGCTGGAGGAGGAGGAGGAGCTGGATGACGGGTTTTGGATGAAGTTGGTGGTGGAGTAGGAGGTGGTGGAGGTATAGGTAGAGGTGGACGAGGAAAATGTGAAGGAGGAGGATGACAAGGGTGTGGAGGAGGGGGATGAGGTTGAATAGGAGCAAGAGGAGGAGGATGTGGAAGTGGAGGTGGATGTGGAGGCGGAGGATGAGTGGAGGATGAGGTGAAGGTGGACGTGGAGGTTGAGGTGGAGAAGGAGGTGAATTTGGGGGTGGAGGTTTAGCTGGAGAAGGAGGTGGAGGAAGTAGAGGAGGAGGAGGAGGTCGTGGAGGAGGTGGAGTTGGAGGTGGAGGAGGAGAAGGAGGAAAAGGAGAAGGGGTTGGAGGAGGTGGAGGTGGAGATGGAGGTGGTGGTGGATGATGAGGAGCAGGAGGAGAGAAAGGTGTAAGTGGAGGAGGAACATGAGGAGGAGGAGGAGGAGGAGCTGGTGGTGAATGAGTCGATGGAGGAGGTGGAGGAGGAGGAGGTGGAGGCTGAGGAGGAGGGAGAGGAAGAGTTGGATTTCAAGGTGGGGAAAGAGGAGGTGGTGGAGGAGGAGGAGGTGGTGGAGGTGGAGAAGGAGAAGGAGGTGGAGGTGGAGTTGCAGGAGATGTTGGAATAGTAGGAGGAGGAGGCGAAGATGGTGGAGGAGCTGGAGGTGGAGGAAAGGAGGAGGATGAGGAGGAGGTGGAGGAGGAGGAGGCTATGGATGATGATGAGGAGGAGGTTGATGTGGGCGATTAGATGATGGTGGTGGTGGTGGATGTGGAGATATGGAAGTTAATTTAAGATTGATGTCTTATATTCAAATATTAAATTTTCACTCTCTTCTCCACTCTTGGAAATGAAGGCTACATTTTTATTAATCCAGAACATATCTCTTCGCATACATAATATCCTACTATTAAATGATAAGTAATTCATTCATAAATATTTCCATATTCACAAATATAGTCATTCAAGTACATGAAATTTCTTTTATGTTTAGATCTGATATCTTGGCCAAGAATTTGAAGGATTTATCAAGATAAAAATTTTGTGTTTATTTTGTTTAAACCTTTTGCTTGTCTGTTAAACACTTATAGTTCTTGTTTCATTTTTCAATGAACCATTTGTTTGGGAATAACTAGTTTCATCTAATTATCATTGATTTAAAAAACGTTGGGTTAAATTTAACATTGTTTCTTGAATAAGAAGCCTTATGTTCTTCTTCTTTTACGTTTACTTGAGAAACATAGGATATTAGGAATCATATATGGCCTTGTTTATTATTTTGGTATTCCACATATTTTGAATAATTATTATTTTGAGTAATCATATAGAGTTGACATGAATGTCTAATGTGTACTCATAATATAAATAGAAAAAATATTATAGTATTGTAAACTTTTGATGGAATCACTTCATTAAACATAGTAAGAAGTAAATACATTGTATGAATTGTCCTTATGAATAAAAAGAAATATTTACACTATTGGGGCCATAAGACAACCAAAATTATTTTATCATAATCAAATATTTTCATTAATGAAGAGAGGGTAAATCCGTTGAATTGAAATCGATATACATGCATTTTTTTAGCGTCGTGCATTTTGGGAAAAGCACTAGCTATATAAGGGTTTTCTCTAAACTCAAACAACATCAAATTTCCTTGTAGCCAACATCAAGTGAAAATGGAAACCGACATCAAAACCCTGTAAAGAGGAAACATTTGATAAGTACTTGAAGACTAAAGCATAGGCAAAAAAACTTGCATGAATTTTGACCCCAAAACAATGTCAAAAGATAACCCAAGTTGGTCATAGACTAATATACACACACAAGAAAGGAATTCCTTTGTTTGAA
>APFE031254615.1:0-15702 GCA_000404065.3 Pinus taeda | reverse complement strand
GAATGATCCCGTCATTATTTTCCTTGCAACTTCTAATTTTTGCCTTTAGACTTCTCAAGCTATCTATGATGTCAGGAGAGTATTCATCTCTTGGCTACTCATTTATCTATAAGGATATTCTTGTGAATTGTAATCCACCATTTTGCTAGTCATCTCTGATCTTCTATCTCCTGCAAACATACCATGTCAGATAACCAAATATAAACGTAATCAACGTAGCTCATTGAAGTTTATGGGAGGCTATCTCATCTGCAAAATTAGTCCAGATTAACATGATACATATATACACATAATCATATCAATATACCTACATCATGCATGATAACACTAACTGCACACAATGACCTCATGCATGATAATCCAAACCATGACAATGCATGTATACTAACATGCATCTAACCCATCCATTCCAAGTATTTGAACCATGCTCTCATACCAATATGTGACACGCCACCCCACATTTCTTGCTTTTACAAGCCCTTTGAGTAAATGTGAAGCGGAGAGCCACTATGACATGACCCAACCTCCTATGTCCAGTTAAGGAAGTGGAGTCGACAAACTGAAACTTTATTGACATTCCTCAAGAGCTACAGGACACCCACAAGCTAAAAAATCCCTCCAGGTGCCCAAACCCTGAGATGGATTGGTTTTTTAGTGACTTGGGCCCACAACTACATGTGCAAGCCTACAGGGGTGCGATTATGACCCTACAACCGCATGCACAATCCTACAAGGGTGCGGTTATAAACAAAAATTTATAGTTCAAAGAGTGCAGTCCCAGATTCTAAGCCACCATTTTAGGCTAGCCTCTAGACCACTACCCATAACTTGATGAGACTTACCAGAATTATAAATAACATTAGGACAAAGCCATTCTCACAAAACTTGAAAAAGAACTTGACCTAACTAGGCCTAACCATGACAGTCATTTCATTAAACACATGGTAAACATGTAATCTACATGTCATGAATGCATATCTAAACATAGGGGTCTGAAAGTTACTTGAGCATCATCAAGAAGGTCTAATTCCCTCTCATAATAGCTGCAATAATACTTGTTATCCCATGCATTCATTAACCATCAAATACTTATCAATTCATGAACAAGCCATAGCTAGAGCACATAATAGATCCATGCTTATAACTAGCAAATAACCATAATATTAACCATTGACAGAACAGCCATCAACCACCATATTAACAAGTACAAGTGTTCATAGATTACCATAGGAAAATAACTCTTATTAACTAATACAAAAGCCAACCAAGTCGAGGACTTCCACGTATCGCCCAACCATAGATTGGGAAAAATCAAATCTTTCTTTCAGCTAGTCACCCCCATGCCATATTCCAAGCATGAATGTGGGATCTCAAGACATAAACAACTAGGGATTCTCGGAGATTAAACCACCTCCACCCTCAGGCTACCGCAATCTCACCAAAACTGGTCAAGAGATCACAAAGCCAAAACAAGCACATAAACAACCAGGGCTTCTCAAAGATTAAACCACCTCCACCCCCAGGCTACCACAATCTCGCCAAAAACAGTCAAGAGATCACAAATCCAAAACAAACACATAAACAACCAGGGCTTCTCGGAGATTAAACCACATCCATCCTGAGGCTACTGCAATCCCACCAAAACTGATCAAGGGATTACTAAGCCCAAACAAGCTTGGATGCCTCATAATTTCTTCACCATTACCTTAAGGAATTTTCCTATCTCCACCCACCCGTTGAGGGCTTCCCAGAGATTAAACCACCTTCACCTCCACCTCCAAATTTAGGAATTTTCCTGAGATCACCTCACCCGGTTCCAAAACCTTTTAGCAATCCAAAGCTCAACTGAGGAAATAATCCCATCACACCATGGCTATCCAAGAAATGGAAAGGCAAGTTTGAAACCACTTTCACATCGAGAAAAATCCATGCCAATGACAACAAAATAACGAAATACAAAAATGCATGTATGATTCATTTACAAACCAACTAGGAAATCACACGTGCAACCTGTTACTTGCAAATCCTCCTGCTGAAGTTGCTTGATCCAACCTTCCTTGCTTGTGCTTTGCTTCCCTTGTCCTTTCTTTGCTTTCCTTATCTTTCCTTGCTTTTCTTTCTCCAATGCTAGAGTGCTCCAAGAATGCTCTAAGTGTGGAATAATATGAGAGATTAGATAGAGCTCCAAAACTGGACTAACAAAAAGTTAAACCAAAAAAGTTGTGAACTACTCCTTAGAAGCCTTTTTGTTATTGAGGCCTATATTTTCTTTATTTTCCTCTATTTTCCCTTCAATTTCCTCTCAATGCAAATTTGTGACCCTTCACCTTCCTTTTCTCATATTTTCCTTTATTTTCATAAATAAATGCAAATTAATTCCTCTTTGCTTTTTCAATGCCTTTGCCACTTTCCTTTAGCCATAATAAATAATGATGTACTGGTGTTCCCGGATTTCCTGTTCGGGCTCATCATATGTTTACTGTGGCTCAGACGTTGGATACGTGCTCACTCTACCCAGCTACCATTATCATAGCTGTCCCCACTGGAATCAAAATTCTTAGTCGATTTCGTTACCATGTGGGAGGTTCGATACATACAAAACACCCATGTTACTTGCTGCAGGGTCACCATGAGGTTTTTCCCAACATTCAACTTGGAATATGTGTCCCATGACCTTGGTCTTATTTTGATTTTATTAACCTTATTACATGCATTTTTTCCCCCGAGGCCGTTACAATGAGTCTTCGTTTATTTGTTCTTGAAGGTTGTTTTATTTTAATTACATCGAAGGTGTTCCTCTATGTACTTTGTCTAGGCATATTTGGGAATTAGATCCTTCAATTTTTGTCCTCCTCCATCGAATTTTTTTTACCATGTGTCTGGATCTCATGACTTCTAGATTTCATCCTCGAGCTCCCATTTTAGTCTTCTATTTCGTCTGTTGTCTCGGGTTGTCCTAGGAAAAACACAACCCTGATTTGAATAGAACAAGTAGAGGGAGTCCTCTATCATGGCAGGGTCACTACCTAAGATATTTCCAAAAGTTTGGCATTCTTTTTTGTGGCCATGGGACTCTTCTATTTTAGAACCATTGCTAATAGGTCCCGTATTCGAGCCCCTTGCAATGCAAGTGCAAACCATGTGAAATGGGCACACCCTTTTGTTGCTACTGTTGTGAAGAATGCATAGAAGGTCGCGAAAGCACAAAACACCATTGTCGGTAACCCTTCCCCCCCACAGGGTTTCGGTTCCTCTGACATTCAAGAAAAAATGGTATCTGCCAAGAAGCCATTGTCGTTGCTTCAACAAGTATCCATAACAATTGTTTGTTGGATGGTAGGGATTAGTGTCATACTCCTTCCAGTCATCAAACTAAGGAGAGTCTTCCTTATGGGTTTTAAACATTGTCAACAATGAAAGGTGCACTACTTTTGCAGGTAATCGCTTAGTACATTCTTCTGGTTTTATGTCATACATTGATCTCTTTACCTTGAAATCCCAATTCACATTTTTAGCTGGCTCTATGGAAAGTATACGTAAATTAGTAGCTACAGGTGATTTTGTTGTTCTTTGAATGAAGCATGCACATCCAACGATAGGATCTACAAGGTACGTATTTGTGCGGATGGAGAAGCCATTGGATTTATAATGTCATGACTATTGTGGTGAGAATGACATGTCTGAAGTTGGATATTTGAAAAGCAACAGAGGCCGCAATTAAAGAAAACTAGAAATTCGACGCACACAACCATTTCAAAATAAAAAACAACAAAACTATGCTAAAAGTGGTAAAAGGATGGACGTGCACACCGGGGTCACTGTACTATTGATTTTTCAAATCTCCATTAGTCAATATTCCAAGGTGAGAGTATATAAAAGTGTACTCTAAATTCCCTAAAGTCAACATAGAGGAAATTCTCGGAAGTTTAAGGCATATCCAACCTTCAACATTCGTCATAGTTAGAATTTGAAATTTAACTCTACCCATCAAATTCATCGCAATATCATGCTCAATGAGATGTTTTTCATGTTCCATTTTCCTAACTACAATTTTTCTTTGTTTATGATGGTGTTACCCTACCCATATCTAATATTGGAGGCTCTTTTATATTCTCATCCTCCTCACTGTTCTATCAAGAGAGTTTGCCTTTACTTTCTTAATGGCCTTCTTTGTGAGTGTTGAGATCTTCTAATCATTGTGCGTTTGGTTCTTTCAATCCTTGTTGTTGTCCTAAATGAGTTGTCAATTCATCATGATATTATTTTCCTTTGTCTAAATTTATAGGTCTTACTTTGACCAAGTAGTTGGCAATTCTATTGGGTATGAAATTGCAAATTAACGAATGTGTAATGAATCATAATAAACATACTAAATGAGTAGAGTTCACAACGTGTCCTCTGAATAATTGGTTTTACTATATACAATTGTCATAAGGTCAAGGTGGCCAAGAATAGGGCTTTCTAAATGGAAATGTAGTACAAAAACCAAAACCCTAAGTTGACTTATTGTTTTCAAACAATATAGACGTGGAAACAAAGAGCACTTATGCATCAAAAGTTAATAATAAACTATTAGGTTCTGAGTTGGTTTAGTGCTTTTGTTCCATGCATTAGGTCACTATCTGTAAGCAATGTCGACAAGTCTATGTGAGTTAACATCCACAAAATGTGAAAAAGTCCCCATGGATTGTCTTTAAACAAAGTGAAACAATTTTTTTTTCCTATTTGACTTTTCCAATAGCTTGTTTGATTATAGAATGGAATTTCAATTACTTGCATAACAAAAGATACAATGCAAGCTCAGTTACTTGCATAACAAATGATAACATGCAAGCTCGGTTACTTGCACTATAGAAAGACAAGAGTGAGTAAAAACAATTGCATTCAAATAAATTTTTTATATTAAAAGTGGTGCCATTATTCTTATCTAATGGTGTTTAAATGAAAATGTTGTACTAATTTTATCACTTGTTTCTATATGTAGATAGATGACTCAAAGTAGTTGAAAGTTGGGAAAGTGCTTGTAATAAAGTCCCTATACAAAATTGATAAAAGTTCTTGAGATAAAAATTGTGTATTTTTCTTCCTACCAAACACCATGAGGAAAGCACATATCAATACTAGTGTCATCATCATTTATGTTAGCATCTTATTACTGAGTTCCTCCCACTCTACTCTCCTTGGGTATATGCATTTAATTGTAAATCAAAACGTTGAAGTTTTCAAAGTACCATAGTTGGCAATCAAGATGATTTTAGTGGTCATTGCCTAAGACACATTGTGCAACTTGGGGAATGAGTCATTGGGCTCTAGGACGTCTACGAAGATCGATCTCGGACTCTAGCGGAAAATTTGGGATTGGCAGCACTGTGTGGCAGACAAAACATAGATAGACAAGTGCAAGGTCTCTCAACACTTTGTGCTCATGCATAGGGTGTGAGTAGTGAGCTTGCCTTGTGGCATTTGCAATTGGAGAGTTTCACAAGCATGCATTCAGCAATGGGCTCTATTTGTGGCAAGATGATCTTCCCAAATCTTATATTTCTTCAATGTACCTTTGCACCTTTAGGGGCAATTGCTAGTTATTTCTTTACTAAGTTTGAAATAAAGATATTTTGTGCATCTTAGAACTGTATTGTCATGATAGAGTTGGTCATTCACCATATGACTATAAAGCCACCTTTTTTTACTTAAGACAAGCTATTATGTGTTGTTTTCAGCGGATCTCAAAGTATAAGGCCTCTTTTTATTATTTCATAGCAAGGTGTTATGTATTTTTTTCAAGGGCTCAACAAGTATAAATAGAAAACAAAAAATGTAGTTAGGAGTTGTTAGTTTGGATTCTTTAATGGATTTTAATTAGTTTAAGATATTTATATATATTTATAATTATTTTTTCATTTATTACACCATTTATTATATATATATATATATATATATATATATATCTATATATATCATATTTATTAATATTTTATTGTGTTAGATATTATGTTATTATTGAATTATGATATAATGTTGGATGAGTGGGAGTTTTGTTATCTATATAAATGATGTTTATGATATTTATTTAAGTAAAATGTTTTAGGGTTAATTTTTGTTAATTTTAAAATTTAATGGTAGGCAATTAATATTAATAGCATTAATTAATAATACTAAAAAAATATAGAATAAGTTAATTAGTAGATAAATTCATTTTGTTTTTTTGTTTTAGTGAGAAATTTTTATTGGAATTTATAATTCAAATTGATTGATCAAAACTTTGACCTTGAAACTTGATCTTTAAAGCTTTTGGCTTCTTTAAGACTATTTAAATCATCAAGATTTTGAAAAAAAGAAAAATGAGGTTGAACTTTTTTTGAAAAAAAGAAAGAGGGAAAAAAGCTTTTGGCTTTTTTAAGATTATTTAAATCATCAAAATTTTGAAAAAAGAAAAATGAGGTTGAACTTTATTTGAGAAAAAGAAAGAGGAAAAAAGAGAGGAAAAAATAATGAATTAAAAAGATTTAAGTTTATTTACTTATCAATTTATTCCAAAAAGTATATCTTATTTATTAAATAAAGTAGTCAAATTGTTAAATGCTCTTATCTTTTATAATTATTGATGATACCACCTCTTTGTTTTATATATAAAAGAACGAAAGAAAGAACACAACAAAAAAGTGTGATATAACTATTAATTTAATTTTTTTTAAAAGCAACATTAAATGCATCTAGTAATTTCTGAAGGTAGTTTCCAAAAATTATATATGAAAGAACGAAAAAAATAGCACAACAAAAAAGTGTGATATAACTATTAATTTAATTTTTTTAAAAGCAACATTAAATGCATCTAGTAATTTCTGAAGGTAGTTTCCAAAAATTTCATATCTTAATCCGTTATGGATTAATAATTTTAATAGCTTTATATATATAAAGCAAAGAAGTTGATTGATTGACTCGAAGTTTATTATATCAGCAAAAGCCAAGAAAATTTATAGCTTCATATATATAAACAAGAAAAATTGCTTGATTGTCTAAGTTTATTATATCAACAAGAGCCAAGAAAATTTATCAACCAAAAATAATGCAAAATCATAGCCAAAAATAGAGCCAATGTAGAAAGTCTAACATAAGAGCAAATTACACAGATATGAGTAGAAGATCATGGAAATCAACAACGCTGACAGTTAACCATCTATTATTGATTACTTGTTTTTGAAAAGAAAAAAAAGGAGATCACGGTCCTATAAGGCGCTTTGAGTTACATGTCGGGGCCATGGAATTCCCAAGATATGATCATTCAAAATTATTTACCACTACCACAAAGAGCTTTCTTCCTTTTTGTTAGTATATCATCTAAAAGCTCGAAAACATCCATACAACCAAATAAGCTCTTCAATTATCATTCAACTGGTGCTTACTCTTAGTCTTCAACTGGTAAAAGAGAACAAATGCACATTTTAGACCTTTTTAAAGTACCTCTGACTGAAGGCCTTAATAGGTACTTTGAACTATAAATTCCAATAATTTATTACTGCCCACAGAAGCCAATGTTTTTGTCATCTCCATATATGATTTTTTGCATCTTATGTTTGTGTTAGATATTACCTGAGTTTACAAATCTATAAAACCTGAAGGGGCACCCTGCAGTACAGTGAACTTTCACAAATACTATATTCACAGCCATTTAGGATAAATGAACTCCAACATCAGCCTTGATATTAGAAGCAGCATTAAAGAGGATTTTCTCAACAACGTTGAAATTTATGGATAAATTATAGATACTATATTCACAGCCATTCAGGATAAATGAATTCCAACATCAGCCTTCATAGTAGAAGCAGCATTAAAGAGGATTTTCTCAACAACATTGAAATTTATGGATAAATCATATATACTACACTCACAGCCATTTAGGATAAATGAACTCCAACATCAGCCTTCATAGTAGAAGCAGCATTAAAGAGGATTGTCTCAACAACATTGAAATTTATGGATAAATCATATATACTATATTCACAGCCATTTAGGGTAAATGAATTCCAACATCAGCCTTCATAGTGGAAGCAGCAATAAAGAGGATTTTCTCAACAACATTGAAATTTATGAATAAATCATATATACTATCTTTACAGCCATTTAGGATAAATGAACTTCAACATCAGCCTTCATAGTAGAAGCAGCATTAAAGAGGATTTTCTAAACAACCTTGAAATTTTTGGATAAATCATATACTCTGATGGCACAATCACCTAATAAATTCAAGGATAAAAAACAGCTTGGAATATAGATAAAACACAAGTAGTATTTACCCGAAGAAGGCAAATTGTCATATATCCAAATGACAAATAGGTCACCAAAATCTAACCTTCAAATGTGTTTCGCCACTGGTATTGCAATTTAATCTTGCAGTTGTATACAACAATGCAATTCAAGAACCATTTGAAACCGTTATACTAGTGTACACGCCCATATGTCTAGTACCAGAAATGCACTCTCTCATTTATCTCCACCGTCGAGTAGCAGCAAGAGATGCAAATATGTTATACAAAGCTTTTGGCCACTGTACAGAACATACAGAGTAGAAATGTTACAATCCAGAATGGCATTCATATTTAATCAAGAAAGGTCCCGCACTGACAAAAAATTATAGACTTTCTAAAGTTGTAACCCAAAAAAACCCTTCCAAACTAATATACAGAATACATTCTTCAAATACTATGGTGAAAAACTACAAAATTAGCAAATACAAGTCTGCACACAAAAACAGAATTCAAAAGTTTGCTTTCAATATCCCTCATTTAAGGTTTACCACTGATGCGATATAACAGTGATGGATAACAGCAATAATAGGACCCATAATAAGATAATCTCCAAAGGAAAATTGATCTAAAGGGATTGCAGTCTCTATTGTGAGTGCACACAATGATTCCATTGATAGCTGATCTTGTGACAACCTTTTGCAAGCCAGCATTTAGTTTATTTGCCATACAGTAGCATCCGGATAGTGCTTAGCAGAGCTGTCTAGCAAGTAACAGACTAAATAGGTTAAAGTACATTTGATAAGGGGCTAATTAGTGAGAAAATCTAAACAACTGGATCAGGTGGCCCAATTCCAATGAAAACATGAAGTTTATCTATAGATATCTTTCACTTGTATATGAATACTTGAAGTGTTCAAGCATACCAAAAAGGAGGTTAGAACACCAATTTGACCTAAAAGGGTACAACATACGGCATAGACTGAGGCAGATCACCATGATTCAAGACCATTTCTCAATAATCATTCCTTCACTCTATTTTCCAACACTGTCCCCTCCATTACTGTAGTTAAGTTCTTTGTTCATCGATCACAACCCAGCCATCAAGTATATTACCTTATCATCGTTATGCTCATGTAACCATTGTAAAATATAACTCTTCGCTCTGCTCCAGCAAGGGATAACCTTAACTTCACTCGAAGCAGAAATTATCCTTTACCAGAGCAGAGCAAAGCGTTATGCCTTACCAGAGCAGGGAAAAGCATTATGCCTTCTAGCAAAGGTAAGACCATTCAAGCAGGACCCTAGATGAGGGGCTCCGAGTTTAATCTACAGTTTTTCAAAAAAGACCCTCATCTGCATAATCTACAGGGACTTATTTGCTTTTATTTGTATACCAAAGGATGAATCAAATGACTTCAATAAAGAATGTTGCAAGCAGTAAAGCTCTTTATTGGAACCATAACTGCACAAGTTCAGTTAAATGTACTTAATAAGCTCTATGGTAAGGTGGTTGATGACAGTCTTTAAACATTGCTAATCTAAGCTCTACTCTAAAACTGAATTATAGTATTTGTCTGTTGTGATTTAAATGGAGAGTGTGTATCTCTATATATTAAATTTCAATGGTCTACATGGATATTAGCACAAATTGTTTCTATGATGTGAGTGAACCCCACAAGCATGAATACAACCTCACAACTAAAAAACAATGAATGCAAACATGAAAATCACAAAAAATAAATAAATGATAGTCCCGTCTCACGGAACAAAAAACCGGTTATAATTAATGCTGCTACACAATATATTTCCTATTTACTCAAAAACTATATAATCATCATATAAATAAAAAGCAAGGATATTGATAGAGATTCATGCACATACCTTTGGACGTTCCTTGGACCAGAACTATATGCATGGATGAATGGTTAGGAGGAAGCTGCAAACGCAATGGGTACAATTTTCCAGTCAAAGGATGATTTGTACAGACAATGATGTCATGAAGACCAGTTTCTTCCTCCAATTTTTTGGTTAGCTCTTGTAAGTTATTTCCCTTAAACAGGAATGAAGGCCACTCATAACCATCCTTAACGTCACCCTTATCATCACTGATTGCATAGTAGATAATTCGACCATCAGGCTTGGGCGGTGATTCTGGCAGAGGTGGAGAAGACTGCAACCACGCAAACCCTGAAGCAACTTCAGATTGTGGCTTTGAAAGCATAATAAATTCGTAATCTATTTCTTTGTCCACGCTATTAAAACGAAAAAAGGAAATGATATGCCTTCAGGGAAGTAGAAAACTATAAGTAAAATACAACTTAGAAATTACCTCCAAGTCAACAGGAGGAGGTCGACTAGGAGAGGGTGGAACAAATATTTCCATCACATCAACTTCCCAAAGTACCCAATCTTGAGTAGCTGTTCTGTGTGGGATGTCATGGGTTACTCTGTTCCTCCATGGGGGAGGGCCACCATTTGCACGCAAATAATTCCCATATCGGGTTTTAAGTTTAACATGAAAGCCATCCCTGATGGGTTCCCACTCAGTAGATGAATCCAACTTTGGTGGTACAGTCTGCAGGACCTTCTTCCCTGTCATCCCCAGAAGAAATGCTATCTCTGTTGCTGTCAAGTATTTGTTATAGCAGCTTTTCAATCTTATCACAGAATCACCTTCAATAAATTCCACTTTCCATCTTGCATTTGGTCTTGCACCATCTCTATCCTGAGTAACTGTCTCCTCATCCTCATCCGCCCAAAGATATTTGTCATGATGGCTTCTTAGTCGTACTGACATTGCCTTCTCAAAAAATTCCATGACTACTCACTAACCAGCAGTTTAGATTCTGTAACAGGAAAAAATGAATTAAATAGTAATCTGAAGCCAACTACTGCCACCAGACTAGTGTAAAAATCAGCAGACAACAGGATTCAGAATAGAACATGGTTTACGAAACTATGGATAGATAGAAACAAAAAAACCTGACTCCTGAAGAATTCAGATTCCAGAAAGAAGTAAAACAATTTCACAAAAATTTGAGGAAAATTATACAAGATTTAAAATGCGAACACATACAGTTAAAGTTTCAGACCCTCCAATCCTATCAAAACATTCTTTGTGAAACAGGGTGCTTTGCCTCCAGACTCAACCCACGGTTTCACCCTCTGTTCAGAATGACACTGATTATCTTAATAATGTATTGGGACAAGTTCCCACCAGTGAAGAAATCAAAGCTGTAATACCAACATATATTAGTGGAAAATCTCCAGGGCCAAATGGTTTCCAATTAACTTTTATAGGATTAATTTAGATAAAGTAATTCATGTCCTCAAAATATGATTCTTAAAGTGGAAAAGACAGTATTTCTTAACCCAGCAATTGAACTTTCATAGTTATAGTTCCTAAAGGAGACGTGACTGGTAGACTGGACAACTGGAGTGCTATTTTGCTCTGCAATGTCAGCTATGAGATCATATTAAAAATCCTTGCCAACAGGCTCACAAAATGCTTGAATACAGTGGTAAAAAAAATATGAAATTGCTTGAGTCAGGGAGGAATATCCTGGACAAGTAAACAGTGGCTGTAAAAGTCCTCTACTCAACCAAGCACAATCATATCTCGTTAATTTTTAAACTTGCATGGATATTCCACTGGAACAGTTCGTTACAACACCTCTTGCAATATTTTGAAATCTCTTATTGTATTGTGTTTTACTTAGATTACAGATTTAATGTTATTAGCTTAATGTGTTAAACACTAAATAGATCGAAACTGAAATGATAGAGACGAGCAAATAACACAATGTACCTTGGTGAACCCTATAAGAGAAAAACCCAGCTAGAAGGAGAGGCTTATGCTCTGATCTTTTCTTCTCAATTATGAAATGCAAATACAAAGAAAGGGGCACTCACAATGGAGTTGCCATGGACATTGTGGCTAGCATGGTTGCTATGAAATCTTCTACTTCCTTTGTTCTACTTCAATATCCTATTATGAATGCTCTGCTCTCTTATGGAACAATACTTAATACAATAAGAATGAAACCCCTTCCTATGCTAGTGGCCCAATATTTAACATGGCCTAAAAATAATCTAGGGATAGGTTTAGGGTTTTTGCATGCTTCAACCCCCCATCAAAGTTAGGATTTTTGATCCTCTGGAATCTTCTTGAAAGTTGACATTTGACTAGCTGCACATGTGTGAGTAATGTGAGATGATGTGGCATCCCCTTAGTATCATGGTGGTCAAGGGGGCAGTGTACCTTGGGAGAGGTGTAACTTCCATTTCCAAACTCCAATTGAGGTGATATCCACACCATTATAGAGCTTTTAAAGTGTAGAATAGTGTTGAGAAGCTGTGAACTTATTTTGCAAAGTTTTGACTCCAAAAAAGATCATTTGGGACCTTACACAAGCTCTGGAAGGTTCAAGACCCCAAATCACCAAAGGAGAACCTACACCTAAAGCGAGCCTACAAGCCAATCACTTCAATTTCTGCCTAAAAAGTACCAAAAAAGACAAAAGATTATATAATGATCCATTCTAGATCACCCCTCTTTTGTAAGGTTCCTATGGAAAAGACATGATAGGCTCGGAGAGGATTTGAGTGGTAGAACCTCCTTTTGGTGGTGGCTTTGTTGAAAATGATGAATGCGACTCACATTAATGTAGTAATCTCAGGAATTTTTGTTGCAACAAGAGGAATAGGCTAAGTATGTTCTTTATCCTGGCTTCTACATTCTTGCCGCGTATCCAATTTTCTCCTCTGGCTCGGAAACTTTAAAATTTTAATTGTATAAGCTCCTCTAGTTTTCTGATTACTTACAAGTTACAGCACGGTACTACTCAATTTTCTCGGATAAACCTTCCCAGGCATGTTTGAGTGCCTTTAATGACCTCCAAATGTCTGACAAATTTCCCAAAGAAAAAGGCAGGATAACGATACGAAAGGGCAAATGGTCATTTACGTGTATATAAAAGATGCCCCTGAAAAATATTACAAATAGAATAATCGTAGGATTTACAATGAACCTTGTAAACCATTTTTATGGCGCAAAGACTTTCCAAAATGTTCAGCAATAGTCATCCGTTGAATCCCTTGCTAGCCATCTAAAGCACGTGTGATACAAACCCCATGTCAACGACAACCAGGTTAACTAAGAACAGGAACTTATATCAAATAGGAAACTGTTTTCAGTATCATTCTCCTTAGATTCATTTCCAAGTTTCTCTTTACAAAGAAATTTCAATTTCATAGCTTTTTATATAGATGTATGGGTTTAAAAACATGCCTTCATGACATTAGGGTTTTGATCAAAAACCCTTCCCAATTAAAAAAATCACCCCAAAAGAAGAAGAGGAACGAATCCAACCAACACTATCAGGTCACCCTTCTCAGACAAACAAGAAAAAAAATAACAACAGTGTGAAACTCTTCCATTATCGGTTGATCCAGAAAATCCAGGAGCTGGGTTTAATCGATATTTTCTGTATATTTTCCCTGGTAAAATTCAAAAGTGGGAGACGCTAATTTCCCAGCTAAGTAATCCCCAGAACATGTCCAGTACCAACACACATAAATCAATGAATTCACTACATCTACCTTTTTTTCCAGTGGAATGCACTTACCTGTTGAAGAATTCAAAGAGGAATGACGCAAAGCAGAAGATCCCCAATATGTTTGCAGCACAGAAGAAGATGAAACTCGATACCAATAAATTCAGATAAAATAAAATAATGGGTATGTGTAGTATTTATATCGAAGAAGCTACCAATCGATTTATATCGAGGAAGCTACTAATCGATCAAGTGGCCAAACGATCGAGCAGACAACGTGTACGCGTAAGTCCCGTGTCGAGTACCATTACACGCAAAGAGAAGATGAAGCTAAAGAGACATTGTCAGTTTGAATTGTCCACGTGACAATGAGGATAAAAATTGTCCAAACTGGATACTTTTTTGGGGTAGAATATCCTGCACAGGTCAATATTTTAAGACATACCTTCACTATTGAAGATTTTGAAAGCCTGTGAAACTACTTAAAATAGCGTATCCAATGCCTATTGAAAGGGCTTGCTTACCTCTACAATTTTTTGTTAATGTGGCATGTTCTTCCACGTTTGGAATCTTCGAATTGAAGTTATCCGCTCTCTCATCAAAAGATTAGCTGCACAAGGCCGGCTATGCCGGTTAGGTCGATTGAGACTTTAGAATCAATGCCTGGATGATAAGTTCCTCACTTGGGTTTCGTGGAAAGAGAAAGTTTTCCACTTGCTGTTTTTGTCATTTGGGAAATTGAAAGATAGTTACAGGAGAATTCTTCTCCAAAGGGTTGTTTTAAAGGACAATGACAGATAGGAAATGGCAGCTTTTAAGCAAATGATTAGGCCCACCACACTCAGCACAATTATTTTCCCACCATCAGTTTTGGAAAGGAAATTACTGCTTTGAAAAGTTGTCAACCTAATTATGGGGAGTTATTATGTTAAACAATGGAATTTATGTTTGGCTTATCAATGCTTAAAAATGAAACATAAGATAAGATGGCAATGTCATAATAAGTTTGTACAAATATTTGGAATTATGAAAGACAAGATTAAAATTATAATATATTATATTTTTTTTTTTTTTTATAAGCTTTAGTGTCTTTATCCAAAGCAATTTTTGTATAATATAGCTTTTATAATTTAATATTATATAAATAATATCTAACATTTAAATTAATTTAAATTATATAATATATATATATATATATATATATATAATATATAAGAATTTAAAATTTAAATATTATTTTTAGGATTGTTTATGCTATTTAATAAAATAATTGAAAAATGCAAAGAAATGAAAGAAATATTTTCATAAGAAAATTATGAAAAACAATTTATTTGAAAATAAAAAAGATGATGCTAAATATATAAAAAAAAAACACTCTTATTTGATATAAAAAGATTAATTAAATATTTTTAATTAAAAAAATAAAAATTAAAAAGTGTCAAAAAAAAGATTATTTATATATTTTTAATTAAGAAAAATATAGATGATAATTGTTTTTGGTCAAATTGTTCTTCTCCCATTTAATTTGTGATATTTCATATTTATGATTTATTAATTTAGTGACTAAAAACTAATATATATATCATTAATATAATTGGAACGAAAATTATTTAAAATTTTCTTATAGATGATAAAAATTTTGGCCAAATTGCCTTTCTCCCACTTAATTTGTGATATTTCATATTTATTAATTTAGTAAGTAAAAACTAACATATATATCCTTAATATAATTAGAACCATAAGTGTGCTAGTGATTATTATAGTAAAAGACATATCATAACCTAGTAAGGAAAGACATGTTCATCCAAGTTGATGTAAAGACATATATATTATTATGATTATGAGTGATTTTTTTTGTTATTTTAATTTTATAAATATGATATTTGATTATATATTTATAT
>APFE031254612.1:29038-46664 GCA_000404065.3 Pinus taeda | reverse complement strand
CGGCCCTCAAATAGCTCTGATACCATGTAGGAATTTACAGGGTAAGTTCCTCAGACAGAACAACAGAAGGACACCGCTCACAAACAGATCACAGATCAATACACCAGTATTTTGACGTGGTTAAAACCCTCAGAGAGGGAAACAGTCCACGG
The DNA here is from genome assembly GCA_000404065.3 of Pinus taeda. NCBI lineage: Eukaryota > Viridiplantae > Streptophyta > Pinopsida > Pinales > Pinaceae > Pinus > Pinus taeda. The sequence continues at coordinate 46,512 of APFE031254612.1, read as the reverse complement.
CCTGCGCCAACGTGGCTACTACAGGCAATTTATTAATAAAAGAATGAAAATTTACATAAGCTTCTCTCATGCACGGTTACCCTACAAATGACCCTCCATGCGCTTTAAATAGAATTCATGGACCAATCGGGTGTCAAGCCACGGATCAAGTGTCGGTAATACGGAGGAGAGAATGAACCGTCGGATCACTACATATCGTGACCGTCGGATTGTAAGTTACAAAATGTACAACGGTAAAGAAACACACTTTACCTAACTCTATACCTAACTCTATACTAGACCAAGTTGAACTTAACTATTTCCTATGTGTCGAAATATCCTAACACCTTACATATGTAAACTAGGTTTTATGATCAAGGATAGAAAACATGAAAAGAACATCACCAAGGTTTTGCAACTAAATATCTATTGTGGTTGTAGAATTTTTCAATTCTTGAATGGTAGATCTTATTGACTATGAAGAACCTTGGGTTTGTAGAAATTTTAGTTTATGAAGTCTTATAAACTTTTGGCATTTAGGTTTTATAAACCCTAGCAAAAAGTTTGAGTTAGGAAACCCAAGAATAGAAACCCTAACTGACCATTTTTATTGTAAAAATAAAATCTAACTCTTGAGATTGATAGAAATAACATCATGTTGATGAAAGGGCAAGGCTGATGAAAAAGATCCAAGGTTAAGAGGGAGATAACTCTCCTTAAAGAGAAAACTGGTTTACACCTTCTTCCTTTGTTTGCTACTATTGCCATTTTTGTCTTTGCACTCTGCCTTTTTTTCTTTCATGGTCTTCTAATAAAGGTTTCAGGTCAAGACATGATTTATCTAAGCTTGACTAACATATGGGAGAATTGGAAGAAATCAAAAAAGCATGAAGACTTCTCTAAATCCTAATAGACACATTTGAAGAAGGAGAAAGTAGTTAGTGGGAAGCATGAAAGTAAGAAGTCCACTTACCTCAGCCGAAAAGAGGGAGCTCTAAGATCTTAGTTGGATACAACATTAATTAAAGTTTGAAAAAAAAACTCAAAGAATCTTGTGATCAAAACAGAAGATGATTGATCTAGGCCAGTGTCCTTTAGCAAGAAGTTGAAGAGTTATGATATCATTGTATCGACAACTTATTGGTTCGATCCAAGAACATATTAATTGATTGTACTGATGTTGATGATGATTGGAAGTTGATATAATTTCTTGGAAAAGCATGAGATAAGAATCATATTTTGAATAAAGAAGACGTGAAGGCTTGTATCAAGACTTTTAATTAACAATGTTGGTTATGATAATTCTTATCAATATGAACTCTTCTTATGAGAATATTTCAATTTTAGAGTATTATAATAACTTATTGAGTATGTATTCATAATTATTGTTGTACTTATATCAATATGTATTTCATGTAAAAACAAAAAGAACAAAAATAAATTTATTATTTATTATTTTCTAGTCAAACAATGTTTTATATGCTTCTATGATTTATTGAGTCATTATGAATAATTGTCATGAGTCAAAGTCCCATTTGGACTATTTGTAATAAAAGAAAATTTTATTTTGAGTCAAAAGAGTCAATTTTGTCGCCACAAGACCAAGTCATTCCTCCATATGGAAAAGTCGACAAACCCATAAGGTGTGTCTCTTCATATGGTCGAACAACTACATATTGGAAATTGTGCTCCACATTTTGGAAACCAATCACTCAATTTATGTGTAAGAGAAAGAAGAAAAATCGGCAAAGTCTAAGGGGAGAGAAGAAGGAAAAAGGAGAGATAAAAACGAATTGATTTCTTCCCTAATTTATATTCACATGTGTGATCTTCTTTTGTAGTTTTTTCAGGTTGTTATAGGGACCAAACTTTCAAAGAGGCCAAATTTTTAGCGATGGACCAGGATTCAAAGAACTGACCAAAGTTAACTTTTGTTGACTTTGTTTTGATGAATATAACTTGGAGGAGGGATGACTTGGGTCTTTGTGGTAGTTCTGGTCTTGGTCTTCGGTCTTGGATATATCACTTTGATCTGATTTTATAAGAAGAGATTTTTTCTTGGGTTTCCCCCTTATGGAGTTTTTGCCCTGGCTTGGAACCTACATCTTTGTGTTCTTTGTTTCTTGTGATCTTCATGTTTTGTACTTTTGGTGGTTTTTTGATGAAGAAGAAGAACATAAAATTCAAAATGCCAATAAACTTTCACAAGTAATTATCATGATAGAGAAATCAACCCTAATATACAAGCCTATTTATTTCTCAATGTTGAGAAGTGTAGCAAGAAATTCTCAATTTGACTTTGCCTTGGTCAAATTGAGAAAATCTGAATTTCCACATCAGTACACAAATTGAAGGTAATTAACTTATGTTGCATGGCTCTTATCACTCAATTAGCTTAGTAAATTCGAGTTAGAGCGCCTGGTGTTGAGTTAAGCATGTGTGATTACTAAATTTTAGTAATCCAGGTCAATTATTTTTAGTTGTGCTCAACTAAACTTGTTCTAACAATTAATGGAAATAGTGTAGGGTTGGTTGTGCAATGGGACAACATTATAACTCAGTGATCATCTAGTTAACTATACAATCAACTCAAAATAGCTAGTGCATGCAAGGAATATGAGTTCCTCAGCTATGGTGGAGATTCCAAGATAGTGTAATAAACATGTGTAAACTAGTTTGAGTGTACAGGTGTTGCATGCAGTCATATGATCAATCCTTTGGAATTGCACAATTAGTTAGAGGAAAATTCCTAAAAAATTAGGGACAAACTCTTCAAGAATTGCACAAGGAAATAGGGGCTCAAGCTGAGGCAGAAATTTACTAAGTCTGGGTCAAAGTTTCTCATTGATTAGAGAGATATGTTATTCACTTGCAAGCTATGCTCAAAGCGTGAAATAAATTTTAATGCATTATTTATTCATCTTATTAATGCAAAGAGGCTTGAGGGGTTTTTCCCATTTGGGTTCCCCTATAAAAATATAGTGTGTGTGTGTGGTTTTTCTTATTTCATGTTTGCGAATGTTGTTCTAAATTGTGAATTAAATTTTGCAGATCAGTAGAGTAGAATTATGTCTCTTGGTTTTAGATTAAACTTCTTGAGCAGTTGTAATTCTATCACCATATTTCTACGCGTTATCAAAGCTAGATTCACATTAGAACACAAATTTTGAAGTTGTTCCTTAGGAGGTTTGAATTTGCATCTTCAGTGTAGTAGGATTTCTCAAGGATTGAGAAAATGACCTTCAACATAATGAGATTAGAGTATGCCTTAGAATGAAGCTCAATTTGATTGCATGGAAGGATCACACGGAGGCATTTCTTTATCGCAATGGATTTCTAGATTATGTAAAGATAGGAATTCCAAAACTAGGATCATTTGATGCCTAGAATCTAACTCAATGGAAGAAATATGTAGCCAAGGTGAGGAGAATAAGCTTGGAGGGAGTGCGAGACAATATTTTCTCAAATATCCATGGGAAAGAAACTCCTTTCGCAATGTGGAAGGCACTAACAGAGCTATTCGTGAATAGCAATGACCATAGAAAAATATCCCTCAAAGACAAACTTTGAAATATTAAGATACATAAGAATGATACTATTCCGCAGTATCTCACCAAATTTACACGTTCGGGATGCGCTTGGAGGGGTTGGTGTGAATGTTGCAAAAGATGAACTAGTCAGCCTAGCTCTTCTAGGCCTTCCCAACAATTGGCATAGCTACCAGGTGTTATCACCAAATAGCGGTTTACATTGTTCCTAGTCATGGTCTTAGATAAGTGTCAAGTCACCCTATGTTTTAATGGGCAGGTGATAGGTTAGGAGTCTCAAAGGTTTCATTTTTCATATCCAAATAAATTCTAACATCCTTTTTCCATGTTTCATGAGTCTTACATTCTTTTTAGAAACTCATAGCTTAATCCATTTTGAAAATTTTTGGAATTAGCCCCGAAACCACGTTTTCATAGCATAGACAGTGTAAAATGTTTGTTTTGCGCTACGAAAACGCCGCTCTTTTCGTAGCGCTTTTACCTGCATGCTACGAAAGTGTAGATTCATAGAACAGTCTTGTCAAACATCAATCCATTAATATTCCATTAAAATTTTCATTATTAGGTGTCAGCTAGGAGTCAGTCCTTAAGCATGCCACCATCCAAACTCATCATTTCGAATTTAGGGCTAATTATGAAAGATAATTTCAAATTCGAAAGGGCTGGCTAGTCTCATCATTTTAGTTTGCATGAAAACCCTCAAACAGAATTATTTTCAAACAATAATATTTCGTAATTTTTCACTAAGGTCTTCCTCATCCATAATTCAGGCAAGACTGACCACCATTGGCAAGCGAGGTCGATCAATAGAATTTCAAGCGAGGCTGGTTTTGTTACAAGAATTCAGAAGGAAAGATGACAGAGGAGAAGAAACGTCATAGGTCTGGTCATTTTTTAAGAACATAGCCTGAAAGCACCGAGGTCTTAGTCAAAGACAAATCAGTTGTAGAAGCCTTCAAGAAAGCAGGATGCTGGAAGTTTTGTAAGAAATTGCAGGGAGGACATACTCAGGTGACAAAGGAGTTTGCACTACATTTCACTGGCTCAAGCACAAAGGTCAGAATGTTGAACTTGCAAATCTCTCCAGAGGTCATAGCTTTGGTGACAGAAATTCCTAGGGGGAAAGATACATGGTTCAAAAACTTCAGATTCGACATGGAACCATGTAAGGTGTTTCTAAAGCCTGAGTTTGTAGAAACTGACTTAAATAAGGCAATTCCAAGAGACTACATCAAGGACAGCTATGCCACCTTTCTCTTCAACATTAAACGTTATTTTACCTGTGAAGGTAGATATCAAAAGGTTTATTCATATCATTTTAGACTCCTGTTACATTTTACTGGTATGATTTCCTTATGTTTGCCTTACTTCTTATTTTGAAGTGTAGCTAAGATGGCAGATAAAGTACAGTTGAAATCTCAAGGATGTGAAACTTCCCTATTTCATCATGGTCTAATTAAAATGATAGTTCCACATGAACTCAAAAGGATCAACAAAGAATGGTCTTCATTTTTGTTTTTATGTGACTTTGGAGCAGAAAAACAAGGTGTGGACATTAGCCCTAGGGTTAAAGGAAATCCATTGATAGAAACGAGCAAGTCTGTAATGTCCAGGGAAAAAAGTTATGTTAAGTTGAAACCTAGGAAGCAAGTGAAAGAGAAAGTAAGAAAAACATCGGTAGTAATTCTTGAAACTCCTAAATCTACAAAGGAAAATATATCTGAGGTTAAAGGAATGACACAAGAACAGTCAACCAACAAATCAGTTCAAAGGAGATTCACTAGAAGTCAAATTGCAAAGGAGAAAGGTAAACCAGTGATCTCTGGAGAAGGTTCAAGCTTGAAGGGTGATTTAAATGATATTTTAAAAGCCATTGATATTGCAAAATCCCATTTGGTATAGGCAGATGTGACAAAATTTGAAAACGAAAGTCGAAGAAAATGAAACCCTCCAAGAAATTGGAATTTGAGAATGACGTCACAACATTTGTTTTCAAACCCAGAAAACCCTTAACCAGGAAATCCAAGAAGATGCAAGATTCCAATATTGAGTTGGGAAGAATAGAAGAAGCCTCCATTGTTCAAGAAGAGTTGATAGACTTTCCATCTCTAAGGCCTGAAGGTGACACAGTTCCTACCAGTCAAACAGAAAAAGCCAGTTACGAGGTAATGGAAGAAAGGTTAAAAGTTGCTAATAATGAAATTACTAGACTAAGAGAGAGAGCAAGGGGGCATGCTACTAAAAATACAGATTTCAAATGATGAAGGCCCTCTGGGAAGTTGAAAAAGTTTCCAAACCAGAAATAGTAAACAGTGAAACTCGATACTTTACCTAAACTATTCCTGCAATCAAAGAAGCCAGATTTGTAAGGAGGGTTAATTCTCAGTTGAGAGCTACTAATAGGAGATTGAAGAGACAAATTGAAGACCTAGAAATATATTTAACCAAATCTGGAAAAGGGTCTGCAGCAGTAATGAAACAGGGTGATGAAAAAGGACAATGAAGGATATATCTTAAAACAGTTTTGGCACATAAAAAGAGTTTTGGCATATAAAAGGAAGGACAACTGTGAAAAAGAACATGTTATGAGGGTAAGTGGTTTTGATTTTTGGTTGAGCATATCAGTCTTCATGGAATTTTGAAAAAACTCCCAAAATACAGATTTTTGAAGGTCGTGTTGAAAAAGAACATACACAGCAATTTCGTAGCGTGCTACAAAACTGTTGAAGATGATCATTTAGCACTTATAGATGCTTTTCCGAGGTAAGGTCTGATTTATTTCAAATTTTGAATTTTTTGGTATACATGGGATCATATATGAAGTTTCAAATGGCAGTGGTGTAGAAAGCAAAGTTCAAAGAATTATTTCATAAGTGATATAAAGGTTGTGCTACGAAAACAGAGTATTTTCGTAGCACGGTCATGTTTCATCCTTTCCTCCATATATTCGAGTTTCCATTTTGCGCAGGTGGAAAATGATGTTTTAATGGATTATTAATGCATGCCACATGTACACCAGTAAAACTGCTCGAAGATAAGCATAAAAGATTAAGGGCCTTAAAAGGAGGAACTCTGTCTCCTAGTTTTCAAGATAGTTTGGTCATGATTCAGCAGGTTTTGTACCAGCGCTATGGACATCATCAAGCTCAAAGACATGGGTTGGAAGCTGATTAAAGAATTTATTGAAGTCATAGAAAAGGTTGTTAAAAGCATGTTTTAGGAGTTTCACTCCTATTTGTATTAGGACTCTTGAAGACATCTAGTTGTCAAGTTGTAATTAAGTAGTTTGTTTTATGAGTAGATAGGTGTCAAAGTTAGGAATTCGAATTCCTCCAAAGATGGATCATAGTATCCAAGGTTGTAAAACTCTATATAAAGCTTGAGAATCAAATTCTTCAGGGTTGGTAATTTCATTAGCAAAAGAAAGTTGTGTTATTGTAAGAAATTGTGGTTTTTCAAACTTAATACAGAGATCAGTTTGACTACTCAAGATTCACAAGGAGTTTATGTGTTTGATGTTCTTATGGCCTTGTTCAATTACTTATTTGTAGTGGTATGAGCTTGTGATACTTAGAATTCATTGGAAATTTCTCTAACTTCCTTCAGATGCTTGTAAACTGTGTTCATTCATTGTGTTACTGTTTTATTTATAAACCTAAACTCTAAGTGCCTTGACTTCCATGTTTTGCTAGTCATGTCGTTTTGTTGAAGACTATCTTGACTCCATACTCCAATAGATGTTTGCTAATCTTTGATTCAACCATTCAACCAGTTATACATTTGTTCATTTTGTTCCTAGAGTTAGCCATCTAATCATTAATCAAAAATCTTAAACCTATTGAGAGAGCCCTCTCAGGTTGAGGAGGCTAAGCCTCAACAAAAAGATTGGTTTGAAAGAGTTACTCATAGTCTACTTGATCAGTAGCCTATCAAGGTCAGATTTTGTGATAAAACCAGGACTCATTGAATAGGGGGGAGAAACTACCAAATTGGGAACGCTTACGGTTTGATTTGGTACAAGAAGAGATTAGGCAGAATACTAGAGATGGAACCTCATCCAAGGGAGAGGATGAAGAAAAATTTGCATTGGTTGGTAAGGGAAAGAAGGGAAAAAGGAAGAAATATCAAGCCAAACCAGAACCCAGCCAAAGGGGCAAGAAGAAAGACTTATCCAAAACAAAATGCTTCAATTGTCATCAATTCAGGAACTATGCTACAAAATGTCCACACAAAAAGTCTCACAAGAAGAACTCAGGAGGAGCAGAAGGTGAAGCATTGGGTTCAAAGTTTGAGCTAGATTTTACCCTTATCGCATGCATGGTCAACACTGTGATGAGGAGTGTGTGGTACTTGGATTCTGGTTCCTCGTTCCACATCACAGCGTGCAGAGAGTTTTCTAGTGACCTAAAGGAGAAAGATATCCATATGCATATTGAGCTTGAGAATGACAAAAGGTACAGTGCTACCAGGATTGGTATAGTAACCTTTAAGAGGGGGTTGGGATCCCCTCTTCACCTCAAAGATGTCATTTTTGTATTGTTGGCTTGTTGGGGCCTGATCCAGGTTCGAAGTTAATTAGGCAAACAAATCCTGATACTACTGGCCCTTTCGACAATAGTCCACGGAGTGTGGACTAAGGTCTCACCCAAAGTAGTATGGGAGGGTGCTAGAACCAGGTTTCTGCACCCTGGAGATGCCTGATGAGTTCGAATGGTCCACGGTTTGTCCCTGCGCGCACTTTCCCATTCCTCGCAGCCTGATGGACTACCTTCGCGTAACCCTACTTAGGGGCTGAGCGCCGCACCCTGCGTTATTACCCAATACCTTGATTATATTCCAATGTTAGTTAATTATCTTTGCCTACTGGAGTACTTTAAGTTATACTTAACAACATAAAACATTTATACAGGTGTGTGCAGTAAATAAACAGTATATTTGCAAATGATATCAATCATGCATTAACCCAAGAACATATACACAGAATTATAACCAAACTTCTCTTTATTGATTATTTCCACGGTTACAAACTCTGAGTGCGCAGGGGTCCGCACACTCAGCTGTGGAATACTAGGCCTCCGCGCACTCAGCTGCAGAGCCTTCTCCTACTCTATGACCCAAAGACACACTTCACAGTGCAACTCAATCACTCAGACTTCTCATGCTTCTCTTCTATTTTTATTGTCTCTCTCCTTTTTTACACTTAGAGCGTCTCTCTATTTATACAATCCCATGGTCTACAGACCATGGGTAGGTCTATCCAGCTGACCCTGTGACTCTATCATACTTTCGCGCCCCGCGCCAGCAATTTTGCGGAGCTTTACAACAATATTCAGTCAAAACTTGGGCTTTGAGCCCCAAAACATGCCTTGGGGGATTCCATGCCCAACAGGCCCCTAACACAAACATCATGACTCGCCCTCGAGTCACTCTGTTGATGCGGAGATCTTTGCGTGGAGTCCCTCCAACTGTTCTCAAACAGCATGGAGGTCAGTAGTGCATTAAGCCGCTACTTGTTGGATCTACTACATGCGATGTTCTGAGACCTCTATGTCAGGAGTGCTTCTCTGCATCAATGTGTGCATCCCCTGCATGTGTGCGATCTTGCATTCGATTTCTATCGTGATGGTCAAGGTCTCGTCAATCCAAGGTTGAACGCATGCCTTAAGGACTAATTCTTTATGTCGTGTCACGTCCACCTGCTCCTTCAGTGATTTAGCCTGCTACATCCATGCAAGCCTTTGAGTGATGACCACCGTCTACGCAGTTCCTCGGACACTATCATGCTGCTGTTGGAATTCTCGCGCCTTTGTCTCTAAGCGTTAGATGTTGTGGTCCTCCTACAGATTTGAGAAGACCTCAAGTCATTCCTCCAATATACTGGTGCAGTATCGTACTACACCTCTAATTTCCTCCAATCCCGCTGTGATAGCGCTAGAACACTGTTCTCTGGATTCCAAGGGAGTGGATGGTTGCGCCTTTAACCATAGCTCAGTGATCTGAAGGTTCAACTCCAGCTAAACCTTTGTCATTTCTTCCCTCGCCTCGTGGACCCCTACTGCTAAACTATGGATCCATGCCTCTGCTAGTAGATCTAGTGGGATGGCTAGCTCTGGGATGCTTTCGCAAGCGTCGCCTATCACATGTACCAGTTGTTGATTCTGCGACACCAATTCATTGTGTTGCAAGCTTGGTTGTTCCATATTTATTTTCTGCTCACTAAGGACTTGGAGCACGCGGCTCTCCCTAGCTCGCAGCTATGCAGTTATCCCATCCTGCAACACACATAAGGTCTTGCGTGGGAGTGCAACTATATTGATACCAAGACCTTTCAACACGCTAACCGAAGGCCTATCAGCCTCATTTGATGGCACTAGTGCTCCTTATGGCAGCACTATGGTGTTTGTCATCCGTGGACACAACAACTGCTCTGCTTCTGTTGAGCCGACTGTGAGGCTAGCCGAAACGATACCAGCATGGGGGGGAGCCTGTAATTCCTGCAGCTGTGCTCTGAGGGCCCCCAACACAATCTGTTATCCTGCATGAAATCTTGGAGAGGCTCAAAGGTGGCATTGCGCACAGTTTCACCAATGTCATGCAGATCACCCTCGGTTAGGATGATCAGGTCAATGGACAATTTCAAGGCCTTGACCTTCTTCCGCGACCGTGCCCGCTCTGATGGGTATTAGTGCTTCAGCTACATTGATGCGGTTTGTGGGTCTACACCTCCTTCTTTTGTTTCTGCTTCCTCTACTTCCTGCCCCTGTGAAGGCATTGTTTGGCCCTCGCCCGCCTTCGCGATTGCTTCCTGTGTTGCTGCTACTACGGCCTTTTCCTTCTCAGATGCTTTCTATGCCACATCTCGCACTGCCCGCACTTCTACTGCCGCTGCTTCCTTCCTTCGTTTTTCAGCCAATTGTGCGATGCGCAGCTTGGCCTCATCTTTCTTTCTTTGCGCTGCCAGCTTCTCAATCTTTGTGATGTCTGGGGCATGCCACTCTGGTAGCCATGCCTCTAGTACATTAAAACTAACGTCGTCGATGGCTACGAAGGGTAGCTTTACCCACTGCTTGGTCGGGTCTTTGTGCACCCTGATATAAATGTTATGTATGTTTGCATTGAATTCTGCAAAACTCTGTAGACTGTTGTAAACAATGGGTGACAACCGTGGCTTATGGTCGATCCCCATTCTAAGGTTCATCTCCATGAACACCTAGAAGATTTTTTTGTCATGTATTCTCTTATCATCCTTCGTGGCATAGAGCAAAGCGTACTTTGCGGCCTTCTGTAAATCATTGTCAATTATGGGGAATTGACTATCCTCCAGCAATTCCCCAGCTACGAGCACTATGGACAGCAACAACCATGCATAGTGGAACGTTTTGCCTTGTTCCTGGGTTTCGCAACAATTTTCTAAAAACTCCTTGCAGAGGAACTCAAACTAGTTAAACTAGACCCCCTCTGCACACTGCTCAGCCAGTGCTACCACCGATGTGGGTACTTCGTCCGCGTGGCACTTTTGCATGACCTTTCCTACCAAGATTCGTGTTGCCACACGCACTAATTTCTCCTTGATGTTGGAGATGGTGTAGCCCCTCTTCTTCTTTTCTAACTTATACTTTTTCTTCATGGCCTCCGCGATGACCAAGTCATTGCCCTTCCCTTCCGATATGGCCGCGGGGTCCTCTCCTTTACATGGAAGTCAGGAGATGCAGTGAATTGGGTCTGCCGTGATGGGGATGGGCTCCTTTAGCCACAAACACCCATCATGCACCAGGCAGAGTAGCTGCTTGATGACAAAAATGGTTATTGGTGCGTGATGGAAGTGCGGCACCCAGAGCAGATTTAGTTGCCCAACCTTTTCCAGAGCAGATTTAGTTGGGCTACATAAGGTTCCCGGTCTCAAGGTGAGGGAACTTCTCATGGTTAGCAAGGTCCCAATCTTTGAATTTCAGGCTCGGCACGCATCCCAGGTGCGTGCCTTCAAACATAATGTTGTATGGGAGGAGCGGGGTCTGGAGCAAGCTCTTGGTCTCGTTTGGGTCCTTGGGAACTTTCGCATTCCTTTTCATGGGGGGACATAGGCAGGAAATTTTGTCTTGTGATGTGCAGGATGAGTGTCCTCCTCCATGCCTTCATCCTTGTCCTCCGCGATGATAAGATTCTCCAGATCTTCTTCTTCTTCATTTGTATCTATGGTGACAAATTCCCCTTCTCCTCCATTGACAGTTTGTTGCGCAACAGGTTTTGTGGGATCACACGTACGAGAACCATTTCTTGCTTGTCCTTCTTAGTTCTTAGCATGCATGGTGATTTTGGGATTTCTACCTGTTTCTAGGAAAACTAGTGTCTTTTCGATCAACGAGCCCTCTAGGTTTGGAAGCTACCCTAGAAACAACAGTTTAAAGCAATTCACGATTTCTTCTATGTATAACAAATAAGAGAAAGACAAAGGGACCAACCTGGAACTTCCGCTAATTCCCTTGCTTGATCTCTTCCCCCCTTGACAGGGCTTGCAACTCTTCCCCATATGTATCCTGCTTGAAGAGTACCTGTAGAAACACAGTAACAAAGAATCATCAAAGCATCTTGATCTATTATATCATAAGCATTATAAAATCAGATGTATAATGAACATATACTAGCATTCACAAATGAGGACATTCACGATTGCACAATAATATGGAAGAAAACTTGAAGAACTTTATTAAATAGAAGGGAAAATGACAACCCAGTTGTCTGATCCAGCATCATACTCCCAGCATCAATCCCTCTTCACCTCATGAAATAGAAAGATCACACCAACAACACAATGCTCTTTCCTCAAATACAAACTATCAGCACTTCCTTGCAATTCACAAAATTCCAGCCTCTAGATCTCTTAGATGAGGGATCCATTTATAGATGTGTGCAAGGGTGCGAGTCATCTATGGGGTTTTGATTAGTGTCATTCCACTTGTTACATTTGGTTCCACTTGGAGATTTCTTGGATCTCTTACTCATCTCTGGGCAAATTCAGAGAGGCAAGTGTCATAGGAGAAGTTTCTAGAAGTTTCCATGAGAAACCACTTAACAAATTGTCTTGGACATTTGTCCATCCTTGCCCATCGCACCCTACAAAAGGCCTAATCAGTATGCATCTCACCTGAGTAGTGTACCACTCAGTATGCATCGCACCTGGCCAGTGTAGCAGTCAGTATGGTTCAGTTTGGGCCATTTCTGGATGGTTTTTTAGGTGGAACGTTTGGGGAATGATGTAATCAGATGACTATGTTCTTTTAGGGTATGAAACAACTCTTTTAGGGGTTGATGAGCCCGAGTTTATTGACATGTAAGATTGGGGTTGAAGTGCCCAAATATGTCTATAACACTACCATAATCCCGGTTTCTTCCGGAGCATCTCCCACAGCCAAGGCCTAGGTGGCCTCTCCGATGGTTATTTCAGTTATCTCCATAACGTCCTGAGAAATTTCCATTATATTCATCTGGAAATCTAGCACTCGCGAACTCAGGGGCTCAATCAATGCTTGACTCACAACACTCAAGGCTCTGCTCAATTGCTGAATTCGCAAATGACCAAGTTTTGTTTGTTGGGCAGCCCTTTGTATTCTATAACACTTTCTGAATTTTAATTCGACCGTTCCCCCCAAATCTGATTCATTAATGCTTCCTTAGCAGTAGATTTTTCCAAATCTTGCCCATAACTTGCATCTTAAATCCCTACTGCCCACTCCATTTGGCCTCAAGTCGAGCATCCCATCGTGAATAGTGACTTCAACGGTCACTTTCTAGCCAACCCGCACGGCAGCGCAGCCCCCCGTGCGCGGTCGCAGACCTTGTGACTCTTTGCTTCTGCACGCATCTCCAATATCGCACACCTCCCGGGTAGAATGGTTTATAGTCCCGCACTCCCTTTCAACTACCTAGAATGCTAAGACTGTTCCTTCCTTGGCTATTCAGGTGACCACGCCACACATATGCGGTTTCCTACAATCATCCAGCATTCGTTCTGGGAAATACCTACCTTTTACCATTACCAGCCACATCACACACCTTATCCTCTATAGTGCATCACCTGGGTTAATTCTCTTAGTAATATGCGGTCCAAGCTAAGGCATCAGACTGATCAATTCGCATCGATAGTCCTCAATCTTGTCAGCATGATCCTGCGCACCCTGTTTTATCACGATGGTCTTCTTATCGAGAAACTCATCCCTTATCTCCTCTTCCAGCTTCTTGACTTTCGCTTCTACCAAAGCGCTTTTCCTCCTTAATCGTACCCTTTCTTTTTCAAGTTCTTGGAGCCTAAAATTTCCCTGTTGGATTTATGCTTCCAAGGTTTAAAGAACCATCGCATCTATTGGTATGATCATGTGTGGCCTAATTTTTCCAAGTATTATAAGGCTTACTTCAGTTGCTTCATACTCCAGCCTTGGCGGTGCCTACACGGTTAGGGTTTTTCACATGGTCCTATATGTCCAGAGGACTGCTGGTACGTGTAGGTCCCAGTCAGCCCGCTTCACCAGGTAGACCGTGTTCACCCACGTACTTTGTCAAAGGCTTATGCCTGAAGATGCTTCTACACGCTTGGTCCTACCATACTTCTCGGTCCCAAATCGAGGGGTTTTTCGTGCCATTGTCTTGCCCACCCCTACTTATCGATCATGTTTCCTACCGCGAGGACAGTGTGCCTTTGTGCAGATTATGCACCATATGCCTGTATCCATCTGGAAAGGTGGGCACGTGGGTCGTTTCATCCGTCATACTTGGCTTTTATCCACATTTTAGTCTTCCCAAATCGTAGGCACATCATCCTTCTACATTCGAGCCAGTCCTCAAAACCCTGCTGGTGCATACCCCACCACCTTGCGGGAGTAGCGCACAGTACCCATTTCAGAGCGTCGAAATGTTGTTTTTCCAACACTTCTTTTTCAAACTCATTCAGGAACTCCTCCACTTCATCTAACCAATCGTACATAGGCATATCCCTTACCTTTGTTGCTATGCAGTGCAGCGACCTTGTCATCATGTTACATTTGAGCGTGGTTACCTCGTGTAACCGGTTCTGCCATTGTTCTATCTCTTGGTTAGAATCTGGTGTGCAGGAGCTTTCATGCTCCCAAGATATTCGGCCATCCACAGTTGGATTTACCCAATCTTTCCCCCACGCAGTTACCTTGTAGACGCAGTCTAGGTCGTTGTCGATGTTGTAGTCGTGCACTGGCTCTATGTAGCGCAATCCTTCCGTAGGGTCTAAAGGTACCACTATGCGCAGTGACTTTTTCTCAAAAATCATCTTGCGCTTCTTTATATTTATCACTCCATTCATGTCAGTGGCCCAATCTATTTCCAATAGCATGGGATAGGGATTGTTGTCATCAACAATCTCTAATACTTCTAAATCTACTAGCGTGCTCGTATCTTCGATATCTACTGTGATTCCCTGTAATCTTCCCATAGGTAGGATCTTTTGTTGTTCTCCATTCACAGTTTGATAGGAGACCATTGCAGCGCAGGCCTGCCCATGCACTCCCATGTCTACTTTAGCAGCACGTTTGCGTCTGATCCTAGATCCAAAATCACTTGATCCATTTCATATTCCCCGATCTGCACGGTCAATCTCATCTCCCTTCCTATTTGCGTTGTGTGCTTCCCGAGCTTCCAAACTACACGTGGTTCTCCTGGCGTGGTCTCGGCACATATAGTGATGAGTTCTTGCAGCCCCTTCATAGCTTTGCTATCACGCAGTAGCTTCATGCATATCTCCAAGAATGTAGTGAGCATCGATGGGTCCATTTCTGGGTCCATTTCTGGCTCCAGTATGTCTTTACTTCCTAAAGTGGAGGTGTCTGTGAAACTCCTCTTAGCTTCCATGAATGTCTCCTTAGCATGCTCCAAATAAAATTATGGTTCCTTTGTTGGAGCCTTGCGAACCCAGGTACTTTCTTCGGGTTGGTTGCCTTTGTCATCCCCTGTCATGATACCACTCCGGAGCAAGATATTTACATTCGGGTCTTCCTCGCGTGGCTTAAACCTCATCATTTGTAGGTTCTAAGTCGAGGGAGGTTGGAGTGCTCCTTTATCATGCAACCTTGCTATCAGTTTGGGACAATCCTCTGTCTCATGACCAAACTACATATAATATAAGCATGATGTTCTCATTGGATTTGGACAATCGCGGGCATAATGCCCGATCCTCCACAATTAACATATCAATTGTCCTCGACCTCTTCCTGGTCCCATTCCACCTTGACCTCATCTGTGCCCCTAAAATCTGGTTCACACCATCCCTACATTCTATTCAAGGGGCCGTGTTTCGGCCTAAACTCTGTAGGTAGGAGTCTGATCCATCATTTGTTCATAACTTCTATAGGTGCGCTCATCATGGCCAAATGACCTGCAAAAATTACAAAACAACTGCTAGGAATTTTGCATATACTTGTGTAACAGATGGTAGTTATATGTAGCATGCTTCCCTCCTATCTGAAAAATCATGCACCACAATGCAGGCATCGCGCTTGGTCCTACTTGTACCTCCGGTCTCAATGGCATTGGTCCTCCTCCTGCAAGATAATTCGTGAACACCAGGCAGTGGTCCTTGTTGTGCCACTAGCACTTGCACTTTACTCACTGTTACACAGTAATTTGTCATCGTCCCTTTTACCCCTTCTCCCGTACCTTGGAGGACTTGTTCCGGGACCTGTGAGAAGTGGCGTTACCTGAAAACACCTGCATTGTATCCCCTTGAGTATGTACTTCATATGCCCTGAAGACACCTTCTGCAAAATACCCATAAAAATAGCCCTTTTCCATTGGCGTTGTTCCTCAGTGTATCACTCGCGCCAATGGGGGAAATCCTCCAAAGAGGGCGCGCCAGCTGGTGCTCTGTCTCAGAGTCGCACTTGTGCCAACCCAGTTGGGTAAAGTTTTTAATAAACCAACTTGCGAAGGTTCTTCCTAACCTATTCATGAACTGATTCCAGTTTGAGTTAGTTCAGTTGGGCTTCGAATCTCCATAGAAGAGAAGTAGTTCTCCGCCTCTCATGGAAGCTTCCTAATGATAAGGACAATCCCATGAATCTTGTGGATGATCTTATCTCCTTCTCCTCCCTCTATATAAGCTTGTACTTTTGCCTTGGACAAGCTAGTTAGTAATTCTACTCTTCAAGCTCCAAATTATAAGTCCCAAAATCTGAGAATTGCTAAGCTCATGCTACAAGCGGCCTTGTTCATCCCCATAAGGCTATATCTTTAAGGAGGAGATCCATGTCCAAGTAACAAAGGAGAGAGAGGCTTGTTCCCCATCCCTTACAAGCTTTGCAAGGCATGTGTTTCTGATCACCCAGCAAAAGGAGGATTTGACGTCAGAACTTGGTTGTATTCTCTTTTGTTTATCAATAATAATAGACGACTATCATTATGGTTCCACTCTTATTGTCTTTATAATGATGTTTGAGTTGTATCCTTTCTGACTAATACATAGTTGCATTTCTTGGGTTTTATGCTTGTATTTTCCTTGTTCTTTGCATGTGCAGGTGTCTGTTCACGAGGATCGTGAGGATTGTGACCAGCTAAAGCGAAAGAATGGGAGCGACGACTCTTCTACGAATACTAGCATTGGATTCGAGGTAGGCCCTCATCATCGGTCTTTACTTTGCAATTAGGAACCTACGTGTTAGCGTTGTTTGATTGTTGCTAGACCCCATTTAGGCTAGTGGGATCGGCTCTGTATCAGTTGTACTCCGTGCAGGTTCTCTGGTGGGCATGTTTTCAGTCGACCATGTTCTTGTAAAGCATTTCACCCCTCTCTCTCTCGGGCTTCATGCTTTAGGGGGCATCTGTTACACAGTATTTTGTCACCGTCCCTAATACCCCTTCTCCCGTACATTGGAGGACCTATTCCGGGACCTGTGAGAAGTGACATAACCTGAAAACACCTGCATTGTATCC
>APFE031254612.1:1500-23241 GCA_000404065.3 Pinus taeda | reverse complement strand
AGCAGAGTTCTCCATGGTTCAAGCTTGTGTAAAAATGAACCCATACCCATTTTACATCTCATGATTGTTGTCTTTATCTGCTAAATTCTGTTAGATGAGCCTTGGTTGTTTTCATCCCATTGCCACCATCTCTTTGGCCGATCATATGCTTTCACTTGCTTGTTTTCCTTCCTTGAGGGACCGCAGTTAAGAGTGGTTTTTCTAGCCAGCCTCTTGACCATTACATGTTTTGAGCAGTTCCACCATTGCCAGAACCAGTTGCTACCCTTTATACCACTCGTTCCTCCAGGACGAGTCACCTTTAAGCTCTTTTCTGGCTCGTAAAATATGAAAAGATTGCCGAGTATTTTTTCCTTTTTGACTCATTAAAGAGAATAAAAATGGAGGTCTTCTTTCAGCTCTTTTCTGACCGTTTAAAGATGAAAAGATTGTCGAGTTATTCCTCTCGACTCGTTAAATTTAAATGAGAGGCGCTTGTCTTTAAACCCTTTTCCGACCGTGTAAAAATGAAAAGATTGTCGGGCCCTTGTCGTTTCAGGTTCATTAATAGTCACGAAGCGACGTGATTTCAATCACTTTTTTACTTTTTCAGATCGAAATCACTACTTATGAAAAGTACTCCTCGGTTGTAATGATCGGGCGATTCTTTCGAGCATTTTTTTATACTTTTTCGGGCTCGAGAGACACAGCTTTATGAAAAAGGGCACCCCTGGAGTTTACTTTTCTAATGTCTTTTCAAACTCTCTAAACATGAAAAGACGCCGAGTTCTTCCTTTGTCAGACTCGTTAAAACTTAATGACATCGGATTCCGTCGAAATGATGCCTTTCAAGCATATGCTATCCCCATCAAGCTTGTCATCAAAAAATAACCGAGGTACTCGCTAGAAGTGGTGAGGAAAATGGAACCAGAATTATCGTCGTGTTGGCAGTATGTCACTCTTGAACATGGCACTTGTCCGCATTCGTGTCTGGGTGGGGACATCTCATCTTGTTTTTACACTTGCCTCCATGGGTTTGGGTTATCCTGTTTGACCTCTCATCTACTCTTTACCTTGTCATCATGACCCCTGATCATTTGATGTCAAATACTACCAAGTCCATTGTCGTGCCACCAATATGTTCAAGAGAAGTTGACCTCTGCAAAATACTCAACCTCCTTCCGATACCTCACACAAAAAATCTTATCCTTCTCTGTCTCATGTCGATGATGTGGGAAACATTATGGCCCACCTTCGATCAAGGTCACTTCCTGTCGACTTCAGCTCATTATCCGGGAAGATTGACTTAGAGACTCCCTTCAGGTACCTTGGAGCCTGCATGCCTCAATGGCAATTTCTTCGTGTTCGACGTGAGGTTTTCATCATTGGCCTCTGATCGGATGATTCTACGAGTGTTCAACACCGGCTCACTGATTCGCACACTATGGATTGTACCTATAGTACCTTGAGGACCATTGTCATTATTGGTGGTACATCTCACGTCTGTTAATAGTTTTCATCATTGACTGGTAATAAGATGATGTTCTTGCATGTTCGAATTCGACTCCCATATTCGCATGCTTGAACTTGTACTTTGTTTGGGTCGAGATGGAGCGCAAGACCCTGGATTTTGTCTGTTGAGATCCAGGTTACGATTTTGTGGATTATTATGATCATCACATGACTCATTCACTGGATGGCTGCGACCATGCCTGAGTCTATTCATCGATCCTCACTGGATGGCTTCATCCATACCTTGGATCCAGATTTTTATGTACCCTGCTATGGATGGTTGCGCCCATACCACATACGTCATGTACTTGAGATATCAGTTGTACTTCGTGCAGGTTCTCCAGCGGCCGTGTTTTCAGTCGACCATGTTCTTATAAAGCATTTCACCCCTCTCTCTCTCGGGCCTCATGCTTTAGGGGGCATCTGTTACACAGTAATTTGTCACCGTCCCTGTTACCCCTTCTCCTGTACCTTGGAGGACTTGTTCCGGGACCTATGAGAAGTGACATAACCTGAAAACACCGGCATTGTATCCCCTTGAGTATGTACTTCATATGCCCTGAAGACACCTTCTGCAAAATACCCATAAAAATAGCCCTTTTTCCATTAGCGTTGTTCCTCAGTGTATCACTCGCGCCAATGGGGGAAATCCTCCAAAGAGGACGCGCCAGCTGGCGCTCTGTCTCAGAGTCGCACTAGCGCCAACCCAGTTGGGTAAAGTTTTTAGCAAACCAACTTGCGAAGGTTCTTCCTAACCTATTCATGAACTGATTCCAGTTTGAGTTAGTTCAGTTGGGCTTCGAATCTCCATAGAAGGGAAGTAGTTCTCCACCTCTCATGGAAGCTTTCTAATGATAAGGGAAATCCCATTAATCTTGTGGATGATCTTATCTCCTTCTCCTCCCTCTATATAAGCTTGTCCTTTTTCCTTTGACAAGCTAGTTAGTAATTCTACTCTTCAAGCTCCAAATTCCAAGTCCCAAAATCTAAGAATTGCTAAGCTCATGCTACAAGAGGCCTTGTTCATCCCCATAAGGCTATATCTTTAAGGAGGAGATCCAGTCCAAGTAACCAAGGAGACAGAGGCTTGTTCACCGTCCTTACAAGCTTTGCAAGGCATGTGTTGCTGATTCACCCAGCCAAAGGAAGGATTTGACGTCAGAACTTGGTTGTATCTTTCTTTGTTTATCAATAATAATAGACAACTATCATTATGGTTCCACTCATATTGTCTTTATAATGATGTTTGAGTTGTATCCTTTCTGACTGATACATAGTTGCATTTCTTGGGTTTTATGCTTGTATTTGACTTGTTCTTTGCGTGTGCAGGTGTCTGTTCACGAGGATCATGAGGATTGTGACCAGCTAAAGTGAAAGAACGGGAGTGACGACTCTTCTACGAATACTAGCGTTGGATTCGAGGTAGGCCCTCATCATCGGTCTTTTCTTTGCAATTAGGAACCTACGTGTTAGCGTTGTTTGATTGTTGCTAGACCCCATTTAGGCTAGTGGGATCACCTCTGTCCGCAGAGGGGATTTACCTATACAACACTCACTATACCTCGTCGTGCACTTCTGGATGAGTCGTCCTATCTTGTTTCAAAATCTACATCTAAAGGCACAAGTTCTTCAACTACGCATGAATCTGTTCGACTACCAGGTTAGGATCTTGTATCCGAGTCTCGTGCAATCTCATTGTGACCTCCAAAGCTTCAACCTAAGTGGTTATCCTTTTTGTGATAGAGCATTCTGTAGATGCATTGTTAACAAGGCTACAAACCATCCATGCTGTTGCCCGTCTATTAAGGTCATGTTCACTTCACGAATTGTGCACTTCAGTATTTGATCCATCTCCCACTGGGTTTCACCTTGTAGCATTGTGATTTTCTTGAATCCAATGATCGACTGTGCCTCTGATTTTGATCTGCTAAATTCCTTGTTTAGCACAGCTTGGATATCTGCTATCCCCACATTTGGATTGTCATTGGAATGCTTAATGTAATAGGTCAGCGCGCGATCCTGCAGAGCACTAACCAATGTTGCCTTCTTTATATTATCGTCTGTGACACCCTGTGCTTCCCATACAGCTTTTATCACGAACCAAAACTGGTTTGGATCTTCATTCCCTACTCCCTTGAACACTGGTATCTTTATCGCGCTGGCCATACTACTTCGCGGTGGTGGCGGAGGTGGTATGGGCGAAGTCGGGGGTGAATATGCTGAAGCTGGTGGTGGTGTGGATGGGGGTGGTATGCGTCGAATTCTCTGCTTTATCATATTGATCACACTTCTTGGTGAAACCTTCGCAAGCTCTTCTTCACCTTTGCATGGAGGTGAAATCAAGGGGCTAGTTTCTAGTTCTATGCTACCTTCATTTCTGTAGATCCTCCCACTCTGCATAGCCCCAAACATTAATTTATTCGCATAACTTGCTTTTCACACAGTATCATTTTAAGCCAAGTGTTCAAAGATTTAGTGTACTTACCTCGTGTTCCCTTGAGGAAGTGCCATTATTCCTCACTATATCTTACTGAGGTATATACCGTGAATTCAGTTATGAATCCTTCTATGATTTGATCCATCCAGTGATCGACAGCGCTCATGATCTTATCTTCCGATGCTTCCAGTCTATGCCCCAATTATGGAGTCCACACAATAGGTTTGTTAAGTTTATACCTTCCTTGGCTATCTGCTAACCACACAACTCAGTGGGAAAGGATGCAAAGAAAATTTCGTGAATTTCTGTATATAAGTAGCAATCTAACCACTCTTCCTTTGACAGTCGTAGATTCCTATTTTCTTGTGCTACGAACTCATGAATCTTTCTATCCAACCACTCTTCAATTCCTTTCTTTGTTGGATTCCACTGATACGACATCAGACATCTCTATGCAAATCCTGGTCCGAGCAACGGACCCATTTGTTGGCTTGTTGGGGACTGACCCAGGTTCGAAGTTAATTAGCCAAACAAATCCCGATACTACTGGCCCTTTCGGCAACATTCCGCGGAGTGTGGACTGAGGTCTCACTCGAAGTAGTATGGAAGGGTGCTAGAACCAGATTTCCGCACCCTAGAGATGTCTAATGAGTTCGACTAGTCCGCGGTTTGTCCCTACACACAGGTTTCTTCGCGCACTTTCCCATTCCTTGCAGCCTGATGGACTGCCTTTGCACAGCCCTACCCAGGGGCTCGGCGCCGTGCTCTACATTATTACCCAAGACCTTGCTTATATTCTAATGTTAGTTAATTATATTTTCCTACTGGAGTGCTTTAAGTTATACTTAACAACATAAAACACTCATACAGGTGCGCACAATAAATAAATAGTATCTTTGTAAATGATATCAATCATGCATTAACCCAAGAACAGATACACATAATTATAACCAAACTTCTCTTTATTGATTCTTCCCACGGTTACAGACTCAACTCACCCTACTCACTCAGCTGTGGACTACTAGACCTCTGTGCACTCAGTTGCAGAGCCTTCTCCTACTCTACGACCCAAAGACACACTTCACACTGCGACTCAATCACTCAGACTTCTCATGCATCTCTTTTATTTCTATTATCTCTCTCCTTTTTTACACTTAGAGCCTTGCTCTATTTATACAATTCCATGGTCCGCGGACCATGGGTGGGTCTATCCAGCCGAGATTACATTACAAAATGAGGGTGGACAACCCTGTGACTCAATCATACTTTTGCACCCTGCACCCACAATTCGTGGAGATATACAACAATATTTCGTCAAAACTTGGCCTTTGAGCTCCAAAACATGCCTTGGGGGGATTCCATGCCCAATATGTACTAGGCCTAAAGAAGAACCGCATCTTTGTAGTAGTTTTATAAGATCATGATTATGATGTAATCTTAAGTAAATGGAAATCCTTTCTGAGGCACATAGCTTCTGGACATGTGAAGCAAGTCATGGTTTATGTGAAGAACCTATACAAGTTGGATGTGGAAAATTGTGCTAGATTAAGCAATAAGGTAGAGAAAGTTTAGAGTCGTGACGTCGATGAAATTTGGCACAGCAGAATGGTACATTTGCATCATGGAACCTTAAAAATTATGTAGCAAGTAACCACTGGCCTCTCGAAAGGAGCACTTGATCAGAAAGATGTCTACATGGGTTGTATGTTGGGGAAGTATGTGAAATCCACATTCCATGATCAAGACAGCAAAGCACATGCAGTCTTGGAAAGAGTCCACTCTTATGTTTGTGGACCTTTATTGACAACCTACACTACTAGACATAAGTATTTTGTTATTTTTATTGATAATTCCTCAAGGAAGTGTTGGAGCTTCTTCATGTGGAAGAAGGATGAGACATTCTCAAAGTTTGTAGAATTCAAGGCACTAGTTGAGAAAGAGACCGACAAGAAGGTGAAGGCTCTTAGGAGCGAAAATGGAGGTGAGTATGTTTCAAATGACTTCAAGGAGTTCTATGTCAAATAAGGCATTCGAAGAGAGATGACATAAGCCCATAACCCATAGCAGAATGGGGTAGCTGAGAGAAAGAACTGTAGCATTGTGGGAGTTGCGAGAGCTATCCTACATGACCAAGGTTGTCGCTGCATTTTTGGGTAGAGGCATGTAACATAGAACTCTACTTGTTGAACTAGAGTCTTCATTAGATTCTTGGTATGATCACACAGGAGGGGGCTTTCTCAGGGAGAAAGTTGGATTTGTCTCACTTTATAATTTTTGGAGCCTTTGTTTACTTCCATATCTCCGAAGATTCGAGGAAGAATCTTGAGTTGAAAACATAGTTTGGGGTTTTTGTGGGTTACATTGAAACTCCAAACAATTACCATGTGTACTTACCTTCCCTCAGAATGACATTTTTGCGAAGGGACATAAAGTTTGATGGGGAGAAAGTGATGTAATGCTCTCTTGAGAGAGAGCTTCAGATCCCACTAGAAGAGGATATTTTAATTCTAAAGGAAGAGTCTTGAGAGGAGCCTCAGGGAGTTGTGGAGAATACACAAATGGAGAATTAGAGAGGAGGTAGATTGGAGACATCCGCTCAATTATAACCATCCAGAGAAGGTAGAAAAAGAACTAGGGAAGTTGATAGATTAGTGTAGGATGCGAGGGAGAATGAGGGAGCTCCTTTAAAATTGCGCAGGAAAAGGAGGTCACCTGAGAGGTACACTAGCTAAATGGATCTAATGATTGAGCTTTTAGAGACTAAGCCATCCTATTTTTGAGTAAGTAGTAGAGAAACCTATTTGAGTGGATGTAACGGTGGAAGAATATGAATCCATCATAAAGAACAATGTTTGGGAAGTGGTCTCGAGACTCCTAGATAAATCAATCATGGGTTCGAGATGGATCTTCGAGGTTAAACATGCAGCAGATGGAATCGTAGAGAATTATAAGGACATATTTGTGGCCAAAGGATTCTCTCAAGTTGATGGAATTGACTATGAGAAAACATTTTCTCTTGTAGTAAGGTATTCATCCATCAAATCAATTCTTACACTAATTGTGAAAATGGGGTGGAAGATCCACCAAATGGATGTAAAAATGACTTTTCTTAATTGTGTTATTAAGGAGGAAGTGTACAATAAGATACCAAAAGGATTTGGGAAATTTGATCGGGAGTCTCATGTGTGCAGACTCAAGAGATCATTGTATGGTCTCAAATAGGCACCCCGAGCTTGCAACACTTGTATCGATAATTATCTCACTGGATTGGACTTCACCAAAAGTGAAGCAGATGCGAACCTCTATCATATTTTGGTAGAAGGTAAATTGCTTATCATTGTTTTATATGTTGATTATTTAATATTGACAGGTCATGAGTAGTTGATCAGCCCTTGCAAGGAGGATCTTGCAAGGGATTTTGAGATGAAAGACATGGGTCTCATGCACTACTTCCTTGGGCTAGAAGTATGGCAAGGAGATGGGAAATTTTTTGTGTCTCAAGGCAAGTATTCCAACAAGATACTGCAAATATTTTGCATGGAGAGTTGTAAGCCCATCAAGACACCTCTAGCGACCAACTGGAGGAAGGAGAATTCCACTTCAGGTGAGGAGGTGGATGCTACCATTTACTGGAAGCATGTGGGTTCATTGTTGTACCTTGTGAATACACTAACAGATATGTGCTATGTAGTCAACCAATTGAGCCAAGCTGTGGTTAGGCCAACCAAATTTTATTGGAAGGCAACGAAGGATGTTTTACAGTACCTCAAAGGCACTGCCCAATATGGATTATGGTATAGACAGGAAGAGGGAGTGAAGTTGTGTGGATTCATAGATGCCACGATGGCTTTACTATGGGAGCAATACCATACCACATGGGTTCACATTGGGAGATATATATTGAGGAAAAAATGACATAATATATTGGGGGATATGTAGGGGGTAAAGGGTTTTTATATTGGTAGGTATACAAAATGGAGCTCAAATTTAATGGAAAAATATAAAGGGGTATTAGAAATGTTAATGAAAAAATTGATACCTACAATATCTAGTGAAAGTAGGGGTTTTTTAAATTGGGAATGTTTCTTTGGTTCGTATTGGTAGGGGGTTAAATAATGTGATTTTTAGAGGTATTTTCCATTATGTAGTCAAATTAGGGGTATTGTTTAATATGCCATGAACGCACGTGATATGTCAAAGGTTCATTCAGTGAAGTCCCTGTGACATATGCAGGTTGGGCAGGGATTCCATCCGACCAAAAGAGTACATCAGGTAGAATTTTTGGTTTTGGGTATGTAGTGGTTTCCTGGTACAGCGATAAGCAAATAGTTGTGGCAATCAACTCGGCAGAAGTTGAATACATGGTTGCAAGTCAAGTAGCATGTGAGGTGATATGGATGAGAAAGATACTTATATGACTGTTTGGTAAGAGGATGGATCCAACTTTGATCTATTGTGATAATCAAAGTTGCATAAATCTCTTCAAGAATCCAGTATTTCATGATCGATCCAAGCATATAAATATCCAGAATCATTATTTATGGGACTGTGTGCAGAGGTGGATAATGTTGCTACAATACATTATGACAGAGGAACAAGATGTTGACATATTGACAAAGGCCTTGTCCAGAGGGAAGTTCAAATTCCACAGGTGCAGGATAGGGGTGGTTGATAATCAATTTCTTGTTAAGAGGGAGCGTTGAGAAGTGTAGCAAGAAAGTCTCAGTGTGATTTTGCCTTGGTCAAATTGCGAAAAATCAAATTTCCACATTAGCAGACAACTTGGAGGTAGTTAACTTGTGTGACATGGCTCTTGTTTCTCAGTTAGAATAGTAAATTCGAGCTAGAGAGCTTCAAGTTCAGTTAAGCATTTGTGATTGCTAAATTTTAGTAATCTGGGTTAGTTATTTCTAGTTGTTTTCAGTTAAACTAGTTCTAACAGTTAATGGAACTAGTGGAAGGTTAGTTGTGGTGTGGGACAACAGTATAACTCAATGAGCATCCAGTTAACTTATCAAAGAACTCAAAATAGCTAGTGCATGAAAGTAATTCGAGTTCCTCAATTTTGGTGGAGATTCCAAGACAGTGTAACAAGCAATTATAAAGTAGTTTGAGTGTACTAGTGTTGCATGCAGCCAGATGATCAATCCTTGGGAATTGTGCAATCAATTGGAGGAAAATTCCTAAAAAATATGGGATAATTCCTCAAGAATTGTGCAAGAAAATAGGGGCTCAAGAAGATGTAAAAATTGACTAAGTCTGGTCTAGAGCTTCTCATTAAGTAGAGAGATAGGCTATTCACTTTCAAGTTGTGCTCAAAGTGGGCAAGCAATTGTAATACATTCTATATTCATCTGATTAATGCAAAGAGGCTTGAGGGTTTTTTCCCAATTCAGTTTCCCTAGAAAAATATTGTGCATGTGTGGTTTTTCTTATTGCAGGTTTGTGAATGTTGTTCTAAATTGTGAATTAAATTTCATAGATCAGTAGAGTAGAATTGTGTCTCTTGATTTTAGATTAAACTTCTTGAGCAGTTGCAATTCTATCACCATATTTCTACACTCAACACACAAGAGGTCCATAGTTTTTCAAACTGCTGGTATGGGGTCCCCTGGGTCAATTTTGGGTTAAAAACCCAATTTTTGATGTAAATTTTGACAAAAAGATGTAAAGTCTCTATTAATTGTGGATGCAGAGCACGTAGGTAGATAGGAGTCAAATAAGGTTTTTACCCTCGTTTATGTAAATTTTGAGTCAGTTTTGAGATCTATCCTCAGTCCGCGGACCATGGGATTGTATAAATAGGTGTGTCTTAGGGAGTCTAAGGTAGATAGATGATTTGTCTATGGGTACAACGAATGGAGTCTTAGAGAGTTAGCACCGAGGAGTAAGTCTTAGAGGAGGAAAAGGCTCTATAGTTGAGTGCGCAGAGGCCTAGAGTAGTGTTCGTAGCTGAGTGTGCAGAGGCCTAGAGTAGTGTCCGCAGCTGAGTGCGCAGGGAAGTTTTGAGTCTGTAACCTTATACTGAATATCAATAAAGAAGATCGTTGGAGAAATTCATATGTTTTATATGTTTCCTTCTGATGTTTATATTTGTGATATATGTTATGATGAGATAATGTCTTTATGAAATAATGATGTATTGATGTGCGACTCTACTGGATAAATCTTATTATTTGAACACAATGCGTGCTAAGTATTTACGTGAAGGTTATAATACTTTTTGTTAATTTTATTAAGCACTTAAGCAAATTTTTATGGATTTTGATCTTAGGCTAGTCTATGATGCGCATAATTAGATAACCTAATTGTTAAAGTTTCACAGAAGCCGATCGTAGACCATCGCAGAGGTCTAGAGACCATTGGAGGGAAATTACAGCACCAAGCCCTAAGGTCTTAGAGATATGCGCAAAGGTAGATCTAAGACATACAAGGACATCACACTACTACTTTGGTTGAGACTTCAGTCCGTGCTACGCAGATTGATGTGGAAAGGGGTGGTAGTGTAGGGTTTTTTTTGGCACAACTAACTCTAAACTTGGGTCAGGACCCTCTAAGCCAACAAATGGTTCTGTTGCCAGGACCGAGATATGCATAAATAGATTTGATGTCACATCCCTGGAATCCGACCAAAAAGGAAATTGAGAAGTGGTTGAATAGAAAGATCCACGAATTCACGGCGCAAGAAAACGGGAATCCACGTCTCTCAAAATAACAATGGTTGAACAGATATTTGTACACAGAAATACACGAAATTATCTTTTGCACATTCCTGATCAAGTTATACGAGTGGATAGCTAAATTGGCAGATGGCCAAGGAAGGTGGAGACTGGACGATCCAATAGTGTGGACTCCAGAATTAGTGTGGAGGCTGGAAGCTTCTGAAGATAAGATCGCGCGTGTTGTTGACCACTGGCTTGATCAAGTCACAGGAGGATTTGTGACACAATTCACTGTTGATACATCAATCAGCTACAGTGTCGCAGACACTTCTTCAAAGGGTCACGAGGTAAGTATCTAAGATCTTTGAATACCTGGATTAAGATGCTATTGTGTGAAAAATGGGTTATCCCATTGCCTTGATGTTCGGAGCTACACGAAGTGGAAAGCTTTTCAGAGATCGAGGGAAAACAGGGCCTGAATATAGCCTGTTGATTGGGCCTCCTTCGAGCGATGACAAAGGAAAGGTACAGGCTTCACCGTGAAGTGGTGTACAACTAATAAGGCAGGGTCTTCTACGAATTCATCATTCATCCACTCGACCTCCACAGCACGCAACTTCACCCACATCGACACCACCACCGCCGCCGTTCAACATGTCGAATATGATGAAGTTGCTAGTTTTCAAGGGTATAGGGAGTGAGGATACAAATAAATTTTGGTTTTTTGTGGATATTGTGTGGACATCACAACAAATTACGAATGAAAATATGAAGGCACAGTTGGTTACCACTTTGAAGGATCGCGCACTGACATAGTACGTCAAGTCTTGCACTGATAATCCTGTGGCGTTGTTAGCAGACACTAAAGCCGCTTTAAATAAAGAATTCAGTAAGCCTAAGTCTGACTTGCAATCAGTAGTTGGATTCAATGAAATCATGATGAGGGCTAGTGAAACGCCCTGGGAGTTAGATCAAAGATTGAAGTGTGTGATCCGTGAAGCTAATATGCAACTCACAGATATTCAGCGCCTCGAGTGGTTTATAGCCTCGCTCCTACCCCACCTAAGGATTGCTTTATCGTAGTAGAATATAGGGACTCAAGCAAAATACCTGGAAATTGTAATGATATTGCATGAAACGCCTATTTAGGATGCGTCTTTGGGATTTCAACAAATTCACTCGTAGTTGCAGAACCTCTGCTTGGAATTACAAAGCTTGCAAAAAGAAAAGGAGGCTAGGTCAGATGTGTGCGAGGAAGTCTAGTGCCTCAAGTGTAAGAACCGAGGGCATGACAAAGATCATTTCCCTTTCTTCGTGAATTATATCATGGGGGGGACCAATTCCCCTGAGGCAGGAAGCTCCAGTAGGACCAAGTACGGGACCCACAATGTGGTGCTTTATTTGTTAGGTGGCCAGAAAACATGTAACAAAACCTTGTCATATGCTGCAAAATTTTGTGCAAACGCCACAACAATTGTTTTGTGATTTCTACAACTCAATGGACCAGAATGAGCACCACTATCGTAGCTATGAACTGGTGATGGAAAGGATGCATGTGTATCAAATGCAAACAAAAACTTGGCCTCTGGATCAGGGCGTTAGGGGAACGCGTGGAGGATATCAGGGGTGCAGACGTGGCCGACAAGGAGGAGGACCTGGTAGAGTTCGTGATAGGTTATTTTCTATAATTGTAGGATGCCATGGCACTATGCACGGGAGTGTCAGAACCAGACGCGCCCATCATGTCATTACTACACTCGGTTTGACCATATGATAGAACAATGCCCTGTGATGATAGCCAAGATGCAAGAGAAGAAGGTGCAGCCTCAGCACCCTATGAAAAACTTACAAATGATGAGGACTGAGCCTCGCAAGGAGGATCCCAATGTGAATATCATACTGAGAAGCGGGATTGTGACTAGTGATGATAAAGGAAAACAACTTGAAGAGAATGGGTGGGTCTGCAAGGCCCCAGAAAAGGAAGTTGGCTTCAATCTAAAATGCGCGAAGGAAACTTTTATGGAGGCGAAGAAAATCTTCGCTGAGGCATCTACCTCAGGAAGTCAGGGCAATCTACTAGAACCCAGCGCGCCCACAGAGATTGATCCCTCTATACTCACCACATTCCGGGAAACTTGCATGAAACTTATGCGCTATAGTAAGGCTATGAAGGGCTTACAGGAGTTGATAAACAAGTGTGCTGGTAAAGACAATTTCCTAATGGACATCGCGTAGTAAGAAATATTGGCAAACATAAGGCAAGGATAGGATGCGAGATGAGGCTCACCATACAGATAGGAGAATATGAGATGGACCAGGTTATTTTGGATTTGGGGCCTGACGCGAATTTTCTACCCAAACAGACATGGGAGAGAATGGGGAGACCTGCACTGCAGTGGTCTCCGATTCAATTAAGGATGGTGAACCAGCAGAAGATTATCCCTATGGGACGACTACATGGAGTCACCGTAGATATAGAAGGTGCAATCACGCTGGCTGATTTTGAAGTGATAGAACTTGTTGATGACAACAATCCATATCCCACGCTCCTTGGAATTTATTGGGCCATTGATATGAATGGAGTCATCAACTTGAAAAAGTGGACAATTTCATTCGAAAGGAAATTGCTCCGTGTTGTAGTATCGTTGGACCCTGCAAAATGACCGCACTATACATAACTATTCTGTGACTATGAAGAAAGTGATGATGACTTGGATCAGATTTACAAAATAACAGTGCAAGACCAAGACTGGATTAATCCAACAACTAATGGACAGATTGCATGGGATCGTGAAAGTTCCTGTACATCAGATTCAGATGAGGAACTGGAACACTGGCAGAATAGGTTGCATGAAGTATCTATGTTGCACTGCAACATGATGACTAAATCAATGTGCTCAGTGTAGTTGCAGATAAGAAATTTACCCTATTACGATGATATAACTGATGTAGATAATTTTTGGATGCCTTTGAAAGAGAAGTACCTGAGGATCATCACTTTCAAGTGGTGGATTTGACACTGCGCGCTATGCCCACACCGTGGTGGGGTACACACAAGGACAATTTTTATGAGTGGCGCGATTACAGGAGGATGATGAGGTTGTGATTTGGTCATCTAAAAGTATGATTAACTGAGAAATATGATGGGAGAAATGATCTACGCAATTATTTGGCAAGATGGACTAAAGTCTATGGAACATAGTTGCTGCTAGAATGGGTGAACTTATTCTGTCACAATCTGGATATCATCCTTATGAATTGGTACCTGGGAACAAAGCTCTGCCATGGTACCACGGAGTGTGATATATTAAGGGAAGGATTCCTAATGACCTTCAATTTTGAATATGGGTTTGAAAGAATTAATGAATCTCTGCATGAGGTTAAGGCAGCAATCTTTATAATTCAACAAGATCCTTTGGAGTTGGTTCAACCAAATTGGAGCACCCAGCTACGCCATGCATTGGAATGTTATAATTTCACTGTTGAAGGCGAGGATGAATATCCAAGAAATATTAATATCCCAGAGGCAGAAGGCCATCGCGAGGTCGAAGGTCTGCGGGTAGAAGATCTGGTCATCACTGCGCCACTGAAAACCAGGCAAGTAAACATTGGTACTGAAGCAGAACCAAAATTTGCGAATATCGGAGATTACTGGGATGATGCCACAATGGATAAAGTTGTTGAGTTACTCCGCGAGTACTAAGATATTTTTCCTACAAAATTTTCGGACTTAAAAGGCATCATAGGCGACCTGGGTGTGATGGAAATTACTTTGAAGCTAGACGCAAAGCCTATTAAGAAGAGACCGTATCACTGTAATCCCAAATATAAGGAAAAGGTTTTCTTAGAGCTAGATAAGATGTTAGAAGTAGGCATCATCGAACCAGTTGAAGAATCTGAATGGGTGAGCCCGGTGGTGGTTTAGGAAAAGAAACAAAAGGGATAAATAAGGATTTGCGTAGATCTAAGAAAGCTTAACGACGCCTACATCCATCATCCTTTTCTGACACCATTTGTAGATGAGGTACTGGATAACATTGGAGGGAAGGAGGCCTACTCATTCATTGATGGGTCCTCTGGATACCATCAGATTAAGATCGCGCCAGAAGACAAGAGTAAAACAACATTCGCAACAGAATGGGGTTGTTTCTAGTATACATTAATGCCATTTGGACTCAAGAATGCACTGGAGATATTCTCTCGCGTAGTCACAATGGAATTCAAGGAATTTATTCACAAGTTCTTGGAGGTGTATTTTGATGACTGGATAGTGTTCGGGTTAGTAAAGTGCCATGTAGCCAGTTTGCGCCTAATGTTGGATACGTGCTGAATATATCATACCACATTGAACTTGAAGAAGTGTTTATTCTGTGTCCCCTTTGGGATTTTTCTTGGTCATACGGTGTGCAAGCAAGGAATAATGGTGGACTCGGCCAAATTCATGGCAATAGTCAATTTGGAGACCCCAAGGAGTGTCAAATAGCAATGCGCAATGCTAGGCCATACTACACATTATTGAAAGTTCATGAAGGTGTATGCTCAGATTACCGTACCTATGGAGAAGTTTCTGAAAAAGGACACTACATTTTGTTGGGATGAGGAATGTCAACGCAGTCTGGATTTCTTGAAGGAAAAGATGGTCACTGCACCAATATTGGTCTTCTCGGATTGGAAGAAGGAATTTCGTGTGCATGTTGATGCCTCTTGTATTGCGTTGGGAGTAGTGCTCACACGAGAGGGTGAAGGAGAGATGGATCACCTTATAGCCTTCGCGAGCAGGAAATTATCAAAGGCTGATAAGAGAAACTCAATGAAAAAGCGTGAAGGATTGGTTATGGTTTACACGCTTCAAAAGTTCAAACACTATCTCTTGGGAAGACATTTAAAGATGTACATAAATCATTTTGCCTTGAAATACCTGGTCAATAAGCTTGTGTTGGGGGGGAATATTGAAAATGGTTGTTGTTATTTCAAGAATATGACTTTGAGGTAATTTTCAAGCCAGGAAGGTTAAATGTTGGACCTGACCACTTGTCACGAATTGGAACAGGGGAGGAGCCTACTAATTTAGAGGAAGGGTTGCCCGATGCGTAGCTCTTCGCGGTGTGCATAGCGGACAACCGTTTTGTCGATATTATCCACTTTTTTACTACAGGGATGGTTCCTGAAGGATACACCAGTCAACAAAAGAAAGAGTTAGTAGTACGCGTGGAAGATTTCTCAGTAATTGCAAGACATTTATATAATATGGGTGCTGATGAGATCTTACGACGATATGTCCTCAATTTCGAACGAAGTAGCATCCTATTTGAAGCTCATGGAGGGGCCGCAAGAGGACATCATGCAAGAAAGGAAACAACACATAATATTTTGCGCATGGAGTTGTCGTGGCCTGTGCTACATAAAGATTCTAAAGCATATTGTAGGGCATACGATGCATGTGAGAGAATGGGCAAACCATCGCGAAGGGATGAGCTGCCACTGAACCCTCAGGTGTCATTACAGCCATTTGAAAAATGGGAAATTGACTTTGTAGGACCAATTCAGCCCCTAGGCAAAAAGAGAAGTGCACGTTATATCATCACTGCGACAGAATACCTAACCAGATGGGTGGAAGCACAACCGGTAAAGGATTGTATGGGGACCAAAATAGCAAAATTCTTATTTGATTACGCATTAACCAAATTTGGTTGCTCAAAAATATTGATGAGTGATCACGGTACGCACTTCCTCAATGAAACAATTATCATGCTAACCGAAGAGTTTCAGGTTTATCATCAAATCACATCGTATCATCTGCAGGCTAATGGGACAGTTGAGTCCTTTAATAATATCTTGGAGGATGTGCTGACAATGATTTGCAACGCACAGTGAAATGATTGGGACATGCATGTACCGACTATACTATGGGCGTACAGGACTACTTGCAAAAAGCTAACAAATCAAACACCTTTCTGACTGGTCTATGGCGTAGAAGTTGTGATGCCTATGGAATATATCATGCCTAGTCTACGCATAGAAGCTTTCACAAGGATGGAAGATAGTGGAGCCTTAGAAGAGTGGCTCATGCAGCTGATAGATCTTTAAAAAGACAAATTCTTAGCTAGATAGTTGGATTCCATCGGCAAGTGCAGAAGGAGCGTGAAAAAGCATGGCATGATCTACACATCAAGTTGCATGTGTTCCAAGTAAATGGTTTGGTTTTATTACATGATAGTAAGTGCGCTAAGTTCCCAGGAACGTTTCATATGCACTAGCTGAGGCCATATGTCATAAAAGAAATTATGGATGGAGGCGCAGTTCATCTCACGAAGCTAAATGGAGAACCATCTCCGGGAAAGGTGTATGAAAGCCGATTAAATCCATATATAGGAGATTTAGCTCAATGACTATATGACGGCAGGACAGTCTTAGTGCTCCAGGCAGCTGCAAGGGAGCGTGAGACTATAAACTACACTACCCAATTTGAGGAACTACATGACAGGGGGACTATGCACAAAAGGGGGACGTCATAGTATCAGAAGTTGCGGGAAGGGAGTTGTTCTATGAAAGGAGATACCACGCGGCACAGCTAGAAAGTGATCGTTAGAGTCACTTTCCATGATTTGACAACCAGGAGACGGTTAAGAGGAGCAGGCATACAACCTTTAAGGCTAAAATCTTTCAAGATCTGCCACCAAACCAGCATTAATGATCTAATTTTTGGGGGAAGGGTCGGATTTGAATTCAAAATCGCCTATAAATTACGCGTGCTAGTCCAACAGCGAACACTTTGCACACTTAGAGTTTTTGAGACAAGTTGTCTATTGCATATGAGCACCGAGGAGGCAGGCCTTTTTCCTTATTTCTTTTGGCCTTTATTTATGAAAGGGCATGCCCTTCTTGGTTGGCCAAGTAAACCCCTATCAATTCCATTCTATGAAAAAAGAATAAGGTTCAATTTACTTATTGGGAAACGTTATAGCAGCATATCAAGGCGCTCAAGCTAAAAGCAAATGATTCCATCCCACCACTAGAGGTAAACTCCCTCGTTCTTTGAGGATTTGGTCACAAGCCCTGTGTTTGCCAATTTTCCCGAGTTAAATCATAAATTTATCCTGGAAAATATGTTGGGTCCGAGCCCCACTGAGACTGTGAGCACTGGGGGAGACATTGCATCTAAAGGAGCTAGTCTAGAGGTGGTGAGGATGGGAATTCCAGCTCCTGTGCCTACGACACCAAGGTCACCTAGGCCAAAGCCTAAACTGGTGCGAGAAACCCATAAGACAAATAAATACAAGTAGAAGAGTTCAATGTCGGTGTGCGAGTCGCCTAGGAAACATACTGCCACTCAGATGCAGAAGAAGGAAAAGCAGCCTAACAAGGTGGTGGATTTGGAAGCTGAACAGGGCACTGAGGATATAGACATTGAGGGAGCAGAGTCCATCACCAAATTTCCCGAATATATCCCTTCGATAAAAAGGAAGGTGAAGGTCCCCAAGGACCCAGACTCGGATAAGTTCCTCATCCACACACCCCTATTGCCGGAGAATATAACTTTTGAAGGACCGTAACTTACGCAAGTTCCCCAGTTAAAAATGGAGGATTGGGACTTGGCTGACCATGAGTGGTTCCCTCACCTCGCTACAGAAAATTATATGAGGTGCATTCATTACACAGACTCAGGTATCACTGAGTTGGATACATTTGAATGGATCCGCAGAGTGGATAACTCTGAGTTGTTGAACTTGTTGTGGGTGCCCCACTACCACCGCACTAATATTAATACCACCTGTGTGCGGCAGCTACTTACTTTAGTTCACGATGGGTGCTTATGGCTTGGCGTGCCTATACCCATCATAGATATGCTCATCCACAAGATCATGCACTTGCCACATGAGAGTTTGAATTCAGCCAAGGAGTTTAGCGAAAAGACAGGCAAGAGAGACTTGGCAGAGAAGATGAAAAAGAAGTTTGAGCTTATCAAGAATTCATGCGGCTATTCCATCACATCCATCAATGACCCACAGTGAAGATTACCACCTAAATACTATCTATCAAGGCTATGAGAAAGTGTTGCGCGGACAAGGTTCTGATGCCTATGATATCGTTAGCTGCACAATGCATGGAGGTCGTGCATTTTATCTAGTCATAGTATTTATGTAGTGAATTTCTTGCAAATTGCCATGAGGTCCAAGATGAGAGAAATTCCTTCCACTACACATGGTTATTGCTCTCCATCATGTTGGTCGAATGGGATCTACCAAAGGACAGCCAGTTTCCTCCCTTGAAGGCAGGATTGTCGGAGGCCGCAAGTTTACCTCCCTTTGGGCCACGAAGGACCCCGCGCAGGTCACAAAAACGAAGATTTTTTGGATGTTGATGGATTTTGGGCATGGAATGCCCCCCCAAGGCATGTTTTGGGGCTCAAAACCCAAGTTTTGACCCGATATTATTGTAAAGACTCCATGAATTGCGGGCGCGGAGCACGAAACGTATGGTAGAGTCACAGGGTTGTCTGCTCTAGTTTTGTAATGTAATGTCAGCCTACCCATGGTCCACGGACCATGGGATTGTATAAATAGAGTGACACTCTAAGTGTAAAATATAACTAAGAAAAAAGTGAAGAAGAGTAAAGTAGAAGCGAAGAGAAAGACTCTAGAGTCTAAGTGTCTTGGGTTGTAGGGTAGGAGAAGGCTCTGCAGCTGAGTGCGCAGAGGCCTAGTAGTCCGCAACTGAGTGTGTAGACCCCTGTAGCTGAGTGTGTAGGGCGGAGTCGAGTCTGTAACCAAGGAAGAGAGTAATAAAGAGAATTTGTATCTAAATTATGTGTATCTATTCTTGGGTTATTGCATGTTTGATATAAATTGCAAATATATTGTTTATTTAATGCACGCAACTGTATGAATGGTGTATATTATTAAGTGAAACTTAAAGCATGCAAGTAGACTAAGATAATCAACTAACATTGGAATATCAGTAAGGACTTGGGTAATAACAGCGTTTTCCCCTCAATTAGGTCTACACAAAGGCAGCATCCCAGGCTGTGAGGTACAGGAAAATGCATGTAGCGACGTGTGCGCAGGGACAAACCGCGGACCCCTTGAAATCATCAGACATCTCCAAGGTGTAGAAACCTAGTTCTAGCACCCTCCCATACTAATTTGGGTGATTCATCAATCCATGCTCCATGGACTATTGCTAAAAGGGCCAATAGTATCAGGATTTGTTTTGCTAAATCACCTTTGAACCTGGGTCAAGCCCCCACACGCCAATAAATGGTTTTGTTTCCAGGACCGGGATCTGAATAAGAGATGTATGATGTCATGTCACTGGAATCTGATAAAGAAAGAAATTGAAGAGTGTCTGGACAAAAATATTCACGATTTCGCGGCGCAGGAAAACAGGAAACCGCTAGTATCGAAGGAAGAGTGGTTAGAGCGCTACTTATATACAGAAATCCAAAAAAAATTCTTTGCGTCCTTCCCCTCTGAGTTGTACAAGTGGATCGCGAAGTTAGCAGACAATCAAGGAAGGTGCAGGCTCGACAAACCTATTGTGTGGACTCCAGAGTTGGTGCATAGACTAGAAGCATTAGAAGATAAGATCGTGCTCGTTGTGGACCATTGGCTCGACCAAATTATAGGAGGGCTTATAACTAAGTTCGTGGTTGACACTTCAGTCAACTACAGCGAGGCAGAATGACGCTTCCTCAAATGACCGTGAGGTAAGTACGTTAAATCTTTTGAACACTTGGATTAAGATGCTACTGTGTGAAAAGCAGGTTATGTGAATCAATTAATGTTTGGGGCTACGCAAAGTGGGAGGATATATAGAAACGAAGGTAGCACAAAGATAGAAATGAGCCCCATGATTTCACCTCAATGAGAAAGTGAGGAAGAGCTCGCGAAAGTTTCACCAAGAAGTGCGATCAGTCTAATAAGGCAGAGAATTCTGCACATACCACCCCCACCTACACCACCACTAGTTTCACCATCTCTGCCACCACCACAGTTCAATATGGCAAGCGCAATAAAGTTGCCAATGTTCAAAGGAGTAGGGAATGAAGATCCAAACCAATTTTGGTTCATGGTAAAGGTTGTATAGGAAGCACAAGGGGTCATGCATGACAACATAAAGAAAGCAATGCTGGTCAGCACCTTGTAGGATCGCGCACTGACATGGTACATTAAGAATTCCAATGACAATCCAAATGCAGGAATCTTGGATATCCAAGTTGCGCTAAACAAGGAATTTAGCAGGCCAAAATCAGAGACACAGTCGATTATCGGGTTTAAGGAAATTTTGATGCTTCCAGGTGAGACCCCCTCGAAGCTGGATTCGAGACTGAAGGGTATGATCTGTGAAGCCAATATGACTGTAACAGATGGGTAGTGTTAGTGTCAGTCTTTCCAGCCTTCCTCCAGTGATCAAACATGCTCTTACAAAGTTATTTTGAAGTGTCAAGGTCAAATTTTGTCATTTCAGTGAGTCTTCAAGCAAAATTTGGTCACTAGGCATTAGGTCTAGGGTTTGCCCAAATGTCAGTCCATGTCATCATTTAGCTGAGTTTATCATCATTCATAGGGTTTTCATTATCATGTCAGTGTCTAATGAGTCATTGTATACCTTATTCATGCTTAAGTTGTGCCTAGGCAAGCTCATTTCCCTCTCCTAGGGTTTTGAAGGCAATTTCTCTTGGGCGGCCAAATCATCAACAAAACTTGTATCCAGATGTTCATACACCTTCCCCTATCCTTAAAGTACCTTATAAAACACTTCCCATCCCTTAGATGTGCCAAATTCCTCATTTTTCCACAAACCCTAGTTTCTAGCTACAACTTGGCAATTTTCTAGGTTGGGCCTATGTTTTGCCCTTTTGGATCCCTTCCCCTCACTCAATATCTGAGTTTCCACTTTCCCCTGCTTCCTAACATCCCTCCCACTCCCAAAAATTTCCCCAAGAATTTAGAAGCCCCCTATCCCCTTCATTTCGCTTCATTTCGACAAAATTCCTTGTTTCACACATCGGGGCAAGTTTCACTCAAATGATGTTTCAGATCAATCAAAGATGAATTTTGGGAAACTGAGAGATTTTTTTGTCCATAACATGCCAAAGAAGAAAAACCTCTTTCACTTTTTGCACAGGTGTCATGGTTTTAGAGAAATGTC
>APFE031254611.1:0-13372 GCA_000404065.3 Pinus taeda | reverse complement strand
TGTGAAGAACTGCAACATATAAGGTGGATGGTATCAAGTAGCAGCAGCAGGAGCAACTGACAAGTGAACCAAAACATGCTAATGCAACCTGAGGTCTTCACCAACCTCCGCAATACATTTCTACACAGTGGGAATAAATGATCTGAGGTCGACCATGTGAGAAATTGTTTGATTACCAGTCATTGATGTATACTGTTAAAAAACGAGAGACTACTTAGCGATAATGAAATGAGAGTCAAGGTACCCAATACAGTCTAACAAGTGTGAATAAATGAGCTGAAGTTGAACACTTAGAATAATCCATCAATCAAGGGGCAATGATGGTTTCCCACTATCGATTGCGAAGGAATCTACCACTTAAGGAATCTACCACTTATGACTGTAAACCCCAAGGTATTGCCAAATGGACTCTAGATCTTTGTCCCAGAGCAAATGAGCTACAGTCAATAGGAAAATATCTGCTAGAAGGAAGGCATTAAGGCATCCCTCATCAATCTAATGCAAGTGTAACCCATAGGCCAATAATGTGGAAGGAATCGGATGAAAAAGATGTAGTAACCCAACCGAAGCATGTTTCTGGTGTACACAAGATGTAGCTAGTGCACGATAGAAACCCTCTAAACCAACCAATAATGAAAGCTGACAAAGAGGCGAGGAATCCACCAATAGGGTCAAATGGAAACTAAGGCACTTCACGAATCCCCATGTGTGACAATGAAAGCTAATGTTGAACACAAGGGAAACCACTCAGTCAAAGACCCATGATACTTATCGATGTTGAGCACAAGGTGACCTATCAATAATGAAAATAGGGCTAGGGTGCGGCTCTAGGCCTACCCTTAGAGCAATATGTTGTCGTCGATACCCGCCAACAAGAAGTCAATGGAGACCTTCTCAAACCGGCACGAGCAAAGGACCAATATAACTGATGTGATGACAAACATGGCATTGACAATCAGGGATGGCCAACTGAAAAATAGATCAAGAGACACCACAGAGAGGCCGACTCAGGGTTACTTCCTTTGAACAAAAGCATGACTCAATGATGACTATATGGCAGCATATGATAACTCTGTATAAGTTCGCCATGCAAGAGGCATGAGAAAACTCTCCATATGAATGGAAGAGGTAACCAATCAGTGGAGTACTGACTCAATAACAAGTTTAAGGCGTACCTAAGTTAAACTAAATCCCGCCCAAAATGGAGGAGAGAATTTCTTTTGAGTTTCTTTGTTCAAGGGTGACACGACTGACTCTAGCTACCAACAAAATATGGAAATGTTGTCCCGTTCCTGCTCTTTTTCGAATATATAATTTTTTTGTCTTTTTATTTAAGCTGGAAAAAGAATAAAAGAATGCTATAGTACAATGGAAAGAACGAGTGTCAGAGAAACAAATGATGTAGTTCCTGGGAGGGGAACATTCATATGCTCAATGTAGGGAGGCAAAACTGGTCAAGGACACTCAAATGGATGTTCTTTTCACACGTAAAAGGATGCGTCAAGTTGCAGAAGCTAAGTGATTGCATGGTTTATTTTGCAGAAGGCATGGTCAAATAAGTGGCTTAAACACGAGTCTAATTGAAGTCGGCTCAAGGTTAAAAAGGTGCACATAGTCAAAATACAATGTAGTAGTACAACTCAACACAAAGGAGCCTCTAGGGTATAAGTCTAGAAATCAACACAGAAGAAAAAAGAATGTGTCTTCAATGCATAATTCATGGCATAACTAAAGTAGACTCCTGAGCCTACTCAGTATAGCAGCATGGGCAATCAATTTTAGTGAGGTTCTAACTAAGATGCCCAAGTAAAGGATGGTTCTACCATCGCATCATGATTTAAAAATTAGTGAGTGAAAATGGTTTGCTAACCAAGATACGATGGGGTCGACCCTATGGCTAATGTATTGCTAAATGTAGGCTAGTATGCAAGATGCAATGGAAAAATGGTTTTCCCTAACCTATATGCCAATGAATGAACGATACCTGCCATGATGGGTCAGTGATCATGGGACCAAAATAACATCTTGAAGAAGTCTCCAAAATCCTAAAAAACAACCCACTCTCAACAATCCAAGCCTACAGGTCAGAAAATCCATGAGACAAAAATCAAATTTTGAAAAGATATTTTGTAATTTCAAAGTTATATAATGACTTTTGGACTCAAAATTTTTTCATTTCTGTTTGGAGCAAAGAGTTGTGGATCAAAAAGGAGCAAGCTTTCCTCTGAACAATTGGACCATTCAAATTGCACCAAAGTTATCAGGTAACCATCAAATCATGCTTGTAACTTTTTGTGATAGTTTTTATAACTTTTCTTAAAGTTTTGACGTGGGAATTTATGTCCAAAAATCCAACTCTGCGTACACGCGGGTTTGATATGATCAACCTCCATATACAATGACCCTACACGCGACTGTGTGTAAAGGGAACCTGTGTGTACACGAGTTAAAGTTTAAACACAAAATCTAATGGTTGAATGACCAAAATGCACTAGACACATCAAGAGGTTGTGGCTTATTGAAATTCCTCAAAATGCCAAACATGAAAGCCAACACAAACCTGCTTGAACTACTGATCCACTACTAGAGTGAAAAGGATGATGCCTTCATGATAGACTAGATGCCTCTATGGATTGAGGCTGAAGACATCTAATTTATTATAGGTCTCTCCCAAAGAGGGGAGTTTGTGCATTTGACTGGAAGGACAAGAAGTAGTCTTTCAGTAGAAGACTATGTACATATATACTGTCCTGGACACCCAGAGAAGATTGGAAGTCAGATTCCAATCAATCACGTGGAAAGTTTATCTCTGAGGATTTTTCTATTTACCATTACAAGGGTAAATGGATCAGCTTCACTGCATCAGGCATCACGAGTGTCCATGAGCTTGGAAGTGGAATGCCTTACTACAGTTTTTGACTGGTGCATGCCTCTTCTGACCAACATGAAGAGCCAATTGACCTCTATTCATAAGGGTTAGACAAAGAACTTTGGATATGGGATTATCTTATGCTCATTCTTCTTCAAGAAGGTACCTGGGCTATGTCCCAAAGTATCTGTCTCGATTAGCAGCCCTAGAGATCCATGGATGGGTAGATGGGAAACCTTGATGAAACTCCTTGGAGGTGAAGACATGCCTAGGATGACTTTTGATGATGAGTTTTTCGCCTGGTGGGACCAACAGATTATCACAGCTGATGACTACGCGTATGCTGGTATGGATTTTTGAGGAGATCCAGACTTAGTGTTGCCACCAAATGCATCACGGGCAGACATAGGTAACAATTTTTTAAGTTTTTATAAATTTTTAAGATTTTTTGGATTTTTAAATATGAAATGAACTTAGAAATATTTTTGATGAGACAAAATACTGACAAAATGACCATGTTCTAGATGTGGGTCTAGTGAGACCAGATGGATTTTCGAGGCATAAGAGTCATGAAAGAGGAGCTGAAGAGGTTGAAACTAAGACAAAGAGAGTCCTATATGTAGTTTAGAGAAACTTGGTGAGATTGACTCACCAGGTACCTATGATAGCCATAGAAGATCTACCTGAGGAGATGCAGCGCCACATGGTAGGGGTACCATGGGACTGGGTCCACATACTTCGGCGTGTAGCCAATGCAGTAGTTAACTTTTTAGTTGCTCATCCTGAGTTGGGTTGATAGACAGACCGATGTATGACAAGACATGATTATGGGCATGAACCCAAATTTTGAGGGCATCTTGTCCCAATTTTGTATATTATTTTTTGAACACTTTATGTATATACAGGTGATTTTATGATATATATACAGATTCAAATTTTTTGATATTGTTTAATTTGATGAATGATTAATGTGCCAATCTAATGCTTGATTAGCAATAGTGTCTGCTAATGAATTCTTAGATCGCGGAATGTGAACATATGTAATACAAATAAATGATCATTGCAACTTCTCACTCTCAAAAATTGGTGATATAAATAAGGATCACGAACCCGATAAATGTTATTTAACTGTGACACCACCAGCTATGAGTCTAGATAAACTATCAACGAATCAATCCCATAAGAAATTGCTTCAGATAGTAAACTAATAACGGTAGTATATTTGGAAATTTTATTCGAAGTAGGGCCAATACATACTCCCCTTGACACCATCAACTGACTAGATGGAT
The DNA here is from genome assembly GCA_000404065.3 of Pinus taeda. Classification (NCBI taxonomy): domain Eukaryota; kingdom Viridiplantae; phylum Streptophyta; class Pinopsida; order Pinales; family Pinaceae; genus Pinus; species Pinus taeda. The sequence continues at coordinate 9,214 of APFE031254611.1, read as the reverse complement.
AATAAATCACACAAGTCACAGAAGCAAGATTCTGAGTGTGTCGACTAGCACCATCGGCGAATCCGAAATATATCGAATCATCCATCAACACCTACTAGATCAGATCAAAAAATTTCATTATCACAAAATGCCAGAAAAATATGTACAAAAATACAATATATATAAACAAGCAATTTCTCTGCCAAAACCTAAGCAAAATATTTCTTATGGTAGAGCCTATTTCAGGGCTCTGCCAGCTTGTTACCTTCAAAATTAATTAATCCATAGCCCCTTTTCCCAAAACGCGCTTGACTACAAAGGGACCATACCACATAGACTTGAATTTGCCTAACCCAAGGGCATCTTTGTCTTGTTCATAGACTAAGAAAAGGTTGCCTTCAGAAAAAACCAAAGGACAGACAACTTTATCATACTAAGTTTTAACCCTTTTCTTATGGGCTTCGTTTATTATGGTGGCATCTTGATGATGATCATCAAGATGTTCCAAATGAATGAGGCATTCTTTGAGACTAGACGACTCTGGAAGAAGTTCTACAACTAGCTTAAGAGACAAAATTTCACATTCGATAGGAAAAATAGATTCCAACCCGTAAACTAATTTAAAAGGAGTAAAATTTGTGGTAGTCTTCACTGAGGTTCGGTATGCCCAAAGTGTCGAGTACAACATGATGTGCCAATTGGATCGATTTTTGTCAATTTTTCTTTGTAGGATAGTCCTAAGGGACTTATTCACAACTTCAACTTGCCCATTGGCCTGAGGATAATATGGAGATGAATGTTCCCGCCAGAAGCCCAACTTGAGATCCAATTCGGTCATCAGTTGATTCTGGAAGTGACTACCATGGTTACTGACAATCTCCCTTGGGATACCAAATCGTGAAATAACCTAATTGAAGAGAAACAAGGTTGTTGTTTCACTATAATTTTTGTAAGTAGGCATTGCCTAGCCCACTTTGTAAAGTAGTCTACGACCATAATGATGTACTTGTGATTCACCGCCAAAGGTGGATTACAAGTAGTGAAATCAATGCCCCACTTCGTAAATGGACCAACAGTGATAACAGAGAAACATGCAGCTGGATGCGCGAGCATTTTCCGAGTATAGATTTCAAGGCCAAAAGTAGCTTGCACGCAAAATTTTATGGGTTGTTGCAAGCCCTGATAGATGACTGCCATAGGCTCCACTGTGGCAATCATTAAGTACAGACTCCACTTCTTCCAAAGTTAAGCAACGCCTAAGGATTGAGTCAAACCCTTTGCGATATAATGTATCACCAATGATAACATAGTTTTTGGCAAGGTGACATAACTTTCGATGCTCATCTTTGAAGAAAGCAGGTGGGAGCTTCAAAGTTTGGAGATATATAATGATATCTCCATACCAGGGATCTTGTGAAGAAATGAGGAATAAATGTTCATCGAGAAACTTTTCCTCATAAAGAATGGCTTCCTCACAAGGTATCTCTGAAATTAATTTCGCAAAAACAAATGACTTCTTAGATTTGGCTAACAAGAACTCGAGATCGAATTCTTGCAAAATAACAATCCATCGATTATATTTGTCCGCAGTCACTCGCCTACTGAGGAGAGACTAAAAATGATTGATAGCCGCTAAGATGAATGTTTTTCACAGCAGAATATAATGACTAAGGCACTAGACAAAATGGACAACTGCCAAGGCCAATTTCTTGATAGGAGAATAGCATAGCTCAGGTCCTACTAAGCCTCGACTCAAGTAGTAGATTAAATTCTCACTAAGAGCATCATCTCCATGACCCAGAACCATACTAATGGTTGATTCTTCCGTAGTGAGATACAAAAGGAAATCTCTGTCATAATCTAGTGGACTCAATAATGGAGCATAGATTAATGCTTGTTTCAAAGCATCAAAAGATTGTTGTGTGAAGTCGCCCCATAAAAATAGAACTCCTTTCTTAAGCAAATGCATAAATCCTTTGGTAATCTTAGCCTAATTTGCTATGAATCTTCTCAAGAAATTTGCCTTTCCTTGGAGACTTTGAAGTTTATGAATAGTAGACAGAGGAGGCAACTAAATTATTGCCTCAACCTTAAAAGGATCAACTCGAATCCCTTCAGTTGATACGATGAATTCTAACAGCTGACCAGATGTAACTGCAAAAACACACTTATTCGGATTCAATCGAATTTTATAAAAACAACATCTCTCAAAAACTAATTGAAGGTGGCTGGGATGATCAATTCTCCTTCAAGAATGAGCAACTAAGTCATCCAAGTATGCTTTGATAACATGTTTGATGTCGTGGAAAGCATAATACATGGCCCGCTGAAAAGTAGCTCCAACATTTTTAAGACCAAAAGGCATCTTCTTCTATGCAAACATGCCCGAGGGACAAATAAAGGTTGTCTTGCGCTGGTCCTCTAGACGAATAGCAATTTGATTGTCACCAAAGAATCCATCCATGAACGAAAAAATTTCATTACCCACACATTTATCAATAATTTGATCAATAAAATGCAAGGGGTAATTGTCTTTTGGACAAGCTTTATTCAGATCCCTAAAGTCGATACACACTCGGATCGTTCCTTGCTTTTTATCTACCAGGACTGAATTGGAGACCCACTCAGTTAGAGGAACAGAGTATATGAAACCTGCCTTAAGCATCTTTTCAACTTCATCTTTAATAGCTGCCATTTTTCGAGGATTGACCGGTTGAAGTTTTTGGCATTTTCATATGTTTTGATCTCATGTTGTACTATATATGGATCAATTCCAGGCATTTCCTCATAAGACCAAGCGAACACATCTCAAAACACTTTAAAGAGGTCGATGTAGATTTGAATTTCTTCAGGGGAACAATCAGTTGCAATGAAGACATTTTCTATAATGTTAGGATTCCTAGAGATGTTTATAGGTATAGTTCATGAGATAACCGACATGTTACCTTTGGTAGATAATTGTGCTGGAGCCAAAGGGTTTGAAACTATACAAACATCACTAGTAAGCAGATTGGAGAACCTATATTCAACTTCATGCAATAAAGGAAGAAAATATGAATGATGACGTAAATCTTCCCATGGTCGTTCCACACCTATCATTACCTCCAAAATTGCTTCTTTACATGGTAAGACTGTATCCAAGTAATCCAGAGCTAAAGTAGAATCGAGTGTCCAAGCTAGAGCCACATCGCCATCTAACTCCTCTTGCAAAAAAGGAGTGGGATGGTTGTCTGTAGAGTTAACGATAGATTGATAGCTAAGTTTTGCTACAGACATGGGAAATTCCATTCCACCAACTTGCCCTCCATCTAATGTGGTGGTAGATGAAGGTAAGGTCCAAGGCTCCGAAAAATAATGAGTTCGAAAGAACTATTTCCATAAAAGTCCCCTAGAGGATGAAATTGCATTGATTCTAGTTGTAGGAGCAAGAAGGCCAAATATACCCATTAATGAAGAGTACATCCCAACTCCTAAATTCTCAATAGGTTGATGGGGATTATCCACCAATGAAATAGTAGAATCTAAAGTTGCGTGGGAGTTACCTGGAGAATAATCTAACTCATCAATTTTAACAATCCTCCCCTCATGAGGAAAACAGAGGATGCAGAATAAAGATGAAACTATGGCATCCATCTCGTAAATCCAATTCCTACCTAAGAGGAGGTTATATTCTAGGTTGGCATCAATGATTTATACCTCAATGTTTACAACCTTTCCCCCAACACATATAGGAAAGGCTGGGATAATCCTATGTGGCCTATGAGAATGTCCATCAAACGTTTTCAAGAGAGTCGATGAAGGAATAGCTAAAGGTGATCCAATGACCTTCCAACATGACATAGACATTATGCATGTGGAAGCTCCTTCATCTATAATTGTACAAAAATATTGGTTTTTTGGTAAGTGGACTTTATCTAGAAAGCAATATGGTGAGGAAGTCTCTTTTTAACATTCAACATATCAAAAGTGAGCACTAAATAATTATTTGGATCTACTGCACCAATTTTTGAAAGCAAAGCACCTCTCTGAGTAGGACATGAATGGAGTACCTCCAAAGCAGGCATAGCACAAGGACTTTGAGCTAGATCTTCTACAATCGAGTAGTTCTTGGTTGCCATAGCATTAGGGTTAATAGTTGAGTGCATTGCAAAACCTTTCGGTATCTGAGGTATAGACTCAGCAAAGGGTCACTCAATATGAAGTGGGTTTACGGTTTCAGGAATAGATTTAGCCTTAGATGTTTCCATTTCACCATAATCACGTGCTCATGTAGAAACGTCGACATGAGAGTTCATCATATAAGCATTTGAGGAATTTTCCCCTTCTTGGTTGCCCCCTACGTAGGTACCAGCATTTGAATTCACACCAGCAAGTAATTATTGCCTTTGGGGGAAAGGGTTATTCAGAACAACCTGGGAGCTAGAGGACCCTTGCTACACTAATAAGTGTTGAGCATCTTGTATCTTAGGGCAGAGGTAAGTCAAATGATATCCATTGCATAACTTGCATGGAAACTTAACATTTTTCTTGGACTCTTTTCTACCCTGACCAACACCATTGTCGAGTTTTTTCGCATTACCTTTCCTTTCCTAGTTCTTCTTCTTACCTTGTCCCTTCCTCTTCCCATTGGATTGTTGATTTCCTTTGGGGTTAGAGGCCTAGATGGCATTTACAGAGGTAGGTTTGGAAGGTGTAGGTGTAGATGGTGTTGGCTAATTAGAAGAAGCAGTTTGTAGAGATAATTGTTGCAATTGATTCAAAAAGTTCACCATACTAGCGTCAATTGATCCAACTATAACATCAGCATGGGGGGATGGCTTTAATTTGGCTAAATCAACCTTAGATCTAGGAGCATCAGGTAGAATTTTCTGAAGAGTCCCAGACTGAGAATATCTCAATTCTAATTGTTGGGCTCAAAAAATAGCCTGCTCTTCCGAATAAACACCGGAAAGAGAAACATCCTTTGAGATCTTAGTTTGTAATGATTTGAGAAACCATTCGAGAAGGAACTCTAGTGGAATTTCATCTTTGATAAGCCTTTTTCTCTTTCTCCATTCCTGGATGTGATCTGAAATGTGAGTTGTGGTGTCTTGCTGAAAGTTAGCCAGAAGTTCAGTTCCGGCTTCATAGCGGACATGCAACTGAAAATGGTTCAAGAAGATATTAGCCAAATTAGAGAATGAAGTATAGGTGGCCCCTAGCAACTCTATAAACCATTTGGCTACATTTTCGGTTAGGGTGCGCTGAAATAACCTCAACCTGATCAAATCATCTATCAGGGAGTTGGATGAGCACCATAAGTGAAACGTGGTCACATGGTCTCCCAAGTCTTCACCACTCTTCCCTTCAAACTTTGGAATATCCAAGGGAATTTTAGTTGGGACTAGATGCCAAGTTGGATTGTACGTAATTGGATCATTCGTCAATTTAGTTAAGTCTGGAAAATTAAGCGTGGCCAGAAAAGGAAGTTGCGGAGGACCTTGGGAATTCCATCCAGAGCAGGCGAGGTTCCCAAAGGTCTGAAAAGAATTACTTGGATTTTGAAAGGCACCAAGTTGCCCGAAGTAACTTGTAGAGCCTACTAAATCAAAAGGCAATCCTTGTGGTCTAGCAAAATTCAGAGTTTGACCAACTCCTACTGAAAATCCTCCGTAACCAGTGAAGTTACTCCCTAACAAAGTATTGAAAGGAGCTGACAGCCCCTGATAAGGATTCCATGCATTAGAAAAGGGTGGAAAATTCTAAAATGAATTAACTGAAGAATATAGCACATTCCCTTTTTGGCTGAAAATTTGATTCCCAACTCCTATCCCACTAACCGCAGGGTTTGTCCAACTCTAGAAGGGGTTACTACCTTGACTTGTAAAAGGAAAAGGCATTGACCCTACTTTCAGATTACAATGTGGTATATGACCACTCCCAAATGGGAGACCCTAAAAATAATTCGATCCACTCATCATGGATGTAGAGGCGGTCGATGGTATGTACAAAGGAACTGAAGGAATCCCTTGATACAGCATGCCAAAAGGGAAAAGTCCAAAACTGGATGCAGTAGCTTGAGAACTTCCACTCGTTGACGGAATGGAAGTAGACCCAAATATAGTTATGCTAGGAGTAATAGAAGGGTGTAAATAGTTCCTCCCCCTTGTACAAACATGGGAGTTTGCATGCTCACAACACTCGTCTTAGATGCCATGCTTCCAGCAGTGGTCATCAAAGTGCTCCAAATGTGCTTTTCGGGCTCCTCATGTTGAATATTCTTGTCACATTATAAGTTGAGAAGGAATATCATTTGATCTCAACAAACTGGAGGCTATGTATGATTAGCCCCATTCTGAAACATGTAATATTGTGAGGATTTTCTTCGTATTTATAGCCAGCTATAGGAAATTTATGAATAATTATGTCAAAATTGAAACTTTCCTAACTTCACTCCTTAAAAATAATGTCATTGTCTAGAGTGAAGACGCCACATAGCCATTTGTTACTTTAATAGAAGTCTTGTGCACTACTCTAGTATTAGTAGTACCTTAATTTAATAAAATAAATCTATTTGAATCTAATGCCTTAGGTAAAGGTCTAGGAATAGTATTGATACAATAAGGACATAAATTGGCACTCACCAATAATCAATTATGTGACCGCAATTTGGGAAAATCCATGCATGAGAAGGAAATGATAGGTATCCTTCATGTACTAGAGACTTGGAGACCATATCTAACAAGAAGGTGTTTTCAAATGAAAAATTACCATCATAATTTGAAGTATTTCCTTGAATAATTAATGTCTTCACAAGAGAAACATAAATGGGTCATCAATATGTTAGGGTATGATTGTCAGATCATATATAAGAAGGGTAAAGAGAATATTGTAGTTGATTCCTTATGAACAAAATTTTAGGAGGATAGGTCACTCCCTGCCTTATCATTACCAAGTCCAATATGGATCAATACTTCTTGTAGGTAATGGCTAGAAAAAAATTCTTTAAGGAATCTCATCCAATGAATTCAAATCGATCCCAACCCACCTCAAATTTATACATGGAAACAAGACATATTGTGGTATAAAGGGTGTATTTTTTTGGCTAAAGGTGCAACCATAAAACAGTTAGTCTTGGAGGAGATACATTCATCACCAACAATAAGTCACTTCAGATTTAATAAAATTTAATAAAGAACTAAGTGTTCATTTTGCTAGGAAGGTTGGAAAAAAAACATCTAATATTTGACAACATCCTATAATTATTTCCAAAAAAACAAGGGAGGAATGATCAAGATATTAGGAGAATTGCAACCTCTCCCAATCCCAATGTAGATGTAGATAGACATTTCAAACAATTTTATCATGGACTCTTAAAAGTGGGCAACAAATCAGTCACCATGGTGGTGGATGACCATATTTCAAAAGCTATTCATCCTTTCATTCCTTCTTTAATGGCATGGGTCATCATGGATCTTATCTTTAGGATACATATTATGCCCACTTCCAATGTATTGGATTGTGTTAGGCCTCTGTACTCCTAGTGTAACCCCTTATTGTTATTAGTACAACCCAATTATTATATTGATGTACCCATGTAGTTCCCATATTGTTACTATTGTGCCCCATAGAAGCCCACTCTTATTATTATTGTGCCCTTACATTATTATTGTTATGTACGCTCTAATTATGTTATGACCCCTTAGACTCCTATATATAGAAAGGAGGTATTTCATTTGGATCATCCAAGAATTGTTCATTTATGTAATGTAAAGGAGGTTTCCCCCTCGAAGAGGCTAAATTCTAAGGCATTGATCTATCTTTTCTATCTTTTCTTGAGTTGGTTTCATAACATTTGGTATTAGAGCTAAGTTCTAGGGTTTCGCTACTCCAAATAGGTCATCGTGGCATTTTCACTATAACTTTGTTTATACAAAGTTTCAGAAGTAACAAAAAAAATCCATTTTAGAATATGGCGTGCTTCAGCTCGGGTCCAAATTTCAGATATTTTCGCGCTATATTTGCGGAGATATGATCTGAGGAAGTTGGTCTTTTTGCAGACTCCTGAATTACATTCCAAACAGGTGACCTGGGGAAAATCGTCATAACTTTCTCTCTGAGCATCAGATTGAAATTTTGTAAAAAGTCACAAAAAGAGGATTGACTTTAGTTGCTTCTAGATATTTTTTAGAGCCAGAGGTCCAAATAGTGACATGTGGAACTTCATACAAATTCGCTCTTCTGAAAAGGTCTAAAATCAGGTCACTGTGGAAGATTTGGCATAACTCTTCATTGGAGAATCCAATTGGGGTCAGAATAGTGGCATTGGAAAGAGGAAACAGAGGGATATCACAGGTTGCAATTTCAGAACTAGATGTTCTGAAAGTACAGAGATACATCAGATGCAATATCTAGCTCCTACAAAGAAAACAAAGATGTGTAGATTTTTTTTAAATTTTTGCTTAAGATTGGTTTGAAAATTTATTTTGAAGGAATTCAAAGGGCTAGTGGAGCATTATTATTGGTAACTAATTCCCTGAGGAAAGAAAATGCAAACACCTAGTAAGGAACCTGAAAGCTCTAGCATGACTCATGAAAAAGAGGAAGAAATGCTATATGATATATCAAAATTACAAGACCAAGTGCAAAAAAAATCAGCCTCACAAAAGATAACAAAAGCTAAGATAAATGGCATGGAATCTAAGATAAAGGGCATGGAAGCTAAGATGGATGATTGGAAGACAGATTTGAAGATAGACATGGATGATTTGAAGACAGATTTGAAGACAGACATAGACGAATTGAAGATAAATATGAATAAGTTGCTACAAGAAATGGTCACTAAGGGTGAAAGGGTAGTAAAGGAAAATCATGATGAGAACAAAAGAAATGTTAATCATGATTCCATAGACTCTAATGTGGGATCGAAGACCCATCAATTCCAAAAATTGATATGAGGAAGTTTGATGGCAAGGATCCCGCAACATGGATATTTCAGATGGAGCAATATTTTGATCTACATGGTGTGCCACTGTTACAAAAGTTATGTATTGCATCTTCATATTTAGAACCAGATCAATTTTTATGGTATGAAGGGCTTTGTTCTCGTAAACGAATTGTTACGTGGTCAATTCTCACAGAGGAAATGATAGCACATTATGAGGATACAAAGAGCAACACCTTTTTTAGAGTAACACCACAACAATTGGAAAGAGTAAAAGGGCTTTGTGACATAATGGAAAGTAAAATTATGGCA
>APFE031254601.1:103448-118721 GCA_000404065.3 Pinus taeda | reverse complement strand
CTCAGCAATAAAGGTGTCCCCTTGAAGCCAAAACAACTCTGATACCAAATGTAGGTTTTAACCCCATACAGAAATTACCTGCATATGAATTCTAAAACATAGAAAAATAAAAAATGCGAGAGCATAACACATAAAACACATATAGACAAAGATTTTCCCACTGGATCCCAAAACTGGGACTACCAGCTTGATTTTTCATTATTTTCCTTTCAATGTTACAATACATATTTGTACATGCCGAAGCATCCAATACCATGGACCGAAAACCATCGCATCCAATACCATGGATCGAAAAACCATAGTGTCCAATACCATGGACCAAAAACCATCGCGTCCAAAAAACATGTGTGAATTTCATGCACAAAACCATAGGTGGGTCTGCCCAACCTAACATAGGGTCCAAAACCAAAATTTTCCGGGGCGCTGCCTCGAACCCCATAAAATGGGGTTACGGGTGCCCTTCAAACCCCCTATTAACTACGTGGAAAGAATATAACACAACCCAACAAAGCCTTCAATCACAACTCAAGGATGGTAATGGATCCTTAGGTAAAAAGTTGAAAAATCAGGGCATAGCTAAGAGCATCCAAAAGCCAACCCAAATTCTATGGGAAGCAGTGACTTTATAGGGAAAAAGTGGTAGTTTAGGATTTACCAATCGAGGCTTGAGATCCACATATGGGGGAGGATAAGCTCTAGGGATAAGAGGTAAGACCTCTAAAGTAGGATAGGATAGGAATTCAAGATCTCTATCCATGGTAAATGGTTAAAACTATTTTAGAAGCTTCCGGGAGAAAATGTCCCGTACATATTTTTTTATTTTTTCCTGAAATTATAGAATCATCACACCTATAGAGTAGAGAAACTTTCATTAATCAATGCAACTTCTCAGTTATACAACATGCGATTATAGCAGGTGGATTGAAAGGCAGGATATGCTGGGTCCAAAAATTAGTTTTTGAGCTAATAAACCTGGAATTCTTGGACTTTTTGGAGACTCAATGTTTGAGTTTTTTCAAAGTGATAATGACAAAGTGCTAAGTATGTTGATTGATTCAGTTTGTGTTGTTTTTCCATGACCTTGGTGTCTAGGATATAATCATAAATCTTTGATGCTACCAAACCAAGAATCACAACAACACTACTTTGCACAACGAAATATAAACAACAATAAATCTACTAATGCACAAAATATGGACATTTTTTTTACAATTTTCAACCCAACTTCATTATATTAGTCAACATGTAATACAACAGTATAGGGCTACTGTACCAAGGATAATGGCCCCCATATATCCTCTAGTACAAGATACAAAACTAGGGCTTGGTGTCAGTCCATTGACAACTAATATATCCTCAACAAGATACTCTGACCATATGGATGATGTAGTTGACTCTCTCATCTCTTCTCAGTCATACCTTGTACTTGCCTAGTCCTTTGGCTCCCAATCTATAGCTCTTACCTCTATCAATGCTCCAAGTCCATGGCCACTGAACCTCAGTTGTCAATCTTCTCCATAGTTGTGCTTTAGTCCATCAAGGGCACCACACATCGATACTCCTGTTGAGTTGTTCACAACTCCATTTGTGAACAACTCTTAATCTGCCCACTGTTGCTCCTCAGCTACTTAGGGACTTCAACCCACTATGGTCTTCCTGCGTTGCTCTGATGAAGACCAACATATGGCATGGAGAATTTTCTACTATCACTGCAAGATGTCAGTTTCCTACAATGAACACAAGCTAAGAGGATTTCCCATCTTCTATTGTAGATGTCCTTTTCCACACACAAGTCTAGGGCTACTCAAATTGCTCGTGGATGTTCATACCCATGAGCTCAATGACTGCCACTCTAGAAACCATCTAATTCCATGAAGATGGTAAACACCATGCTCCAACTTCAGTACTATCACATTGTCCTCCAACATACCATAAATTCCCAATCCACATTCACACTTGGTCCACTCTCACATTGCACTCCAACAAACCATGAGTGTCCAATGTTGTTGTGGCATATGCTCCTAGCTAGGGCATCTAATTATCTAGAAAACCATTCCTCTTGGCTGCGTACAAACTTCTCCAACAGTCCTCTTCTAGGACACCATCCACTTGCAAATTATATCAACTCAAATACCTACAACCTTCTGCTTCTCCTCTTAATGTGACACCCAAAAAACTACTGATATAATTTACTTCATGGATGTCCACAACTTTCCAACTCTAGGACTCCATCCCTAACATTAAAACAACTTCACAACATAAAATACATACCTCTTTGGACTGTTGTACATTGTTTTCATCTTCCCTTCCAGTCAACTCCTAAGGCCTTCTACAACTGCGCCCTTCCCTCCTAGGCTTTCTACTCCAACTCACTATCCTTAGGGCTAATTCCTAGCCCCAAAACTTACAAACTAGCCCTCTATTTACACCAGAATAGACCTTAGTCCCTTTTTTTTAGCATATGTTTCCCTAAATCACAAAAATACAACCCTAAACATGTCACAAACAACCCATAAATTCTCTCTACCACTGCAGTCTCCTCCCGTAATGAATTCAAACATGTAATGAGGGAAAACCATGCCCAAAATAACCCTCTTCCTCCACACATTGTCCTTCTCTTCCTACAACTAATTTCATAGATGTAATTGATGTTATTTGATGTTCTTAGATGAGAAGGAATGATCTCCAATGTCACTCCTTTTTATAACCTCCATGTGGGTGTGACGTTAGCCCTTAAGGGCACTCTAACATGTTGGATGAATTGTCCTAGTAAGCCTCACAACCACACTGCGGTGTAGGTAAATTCTCAGTGCAGACACAAACAATTCCTCTAGCCCGAGAGAGCATTTCTAGCCACAAACAAACAATCTATGGAAAACTTCCTTAAGCTAGAAGCAAATAAGAGAGCCTAACTCTTAGAATGATATTCCATTTGGTGATGATCCTGCTTCCTTACTCCACCTACTTTTCTTTTCCTTCCTTCGAATACCTGAAAAAAGAAAACAAACAACAACAACAAACATGATAGCATACAAATTTCATCCAGCCTACTTGACAGGTCAAGGAACATTAAGCCATCAAATGTAAGATAACACTTCAATGTAGGAAATCAATCAATATTTGTATTCATATAAGTCCATAAAGAGATTACAACCAATTCCTTCATGTTGCTGGTCTCCTCTGACGTATCCGAGTTCCCACACTTCTGCTAGCATCTCATGGATAGCCCCAACAATGGAAGTTTTAAGGCCTCTTCCCTTTAGTCTCAAACCAAACCAAACACATTATTCTCCCTCAAACATCAACTAGAGAGCTACAAGCTATAGATGTCTTGCTGATTATTCAAGCTCCAAAAATAATAAGATTGAAACTACATCCAAAAACTAGTTCAGCTTGGGAAAGGAGGGGCTTATATAGCTTTGATGGAGGGGAGATGGTTCCTCTTAACATGGGAGAGGCCTTATCTCTTGGGTTTGTTCCATCCTAATAGGGGAAAGGAAACCAAACTGACTTCCTCAACTCCATCCAGCCCAACCATTTATCAGACTTCCGTTACGAAGCTTCGACTCCATATTTAAAAGACTTACCAAAAGAGGATCGACGCTACTGAGACAAGGCTCAATAGCACTAGTCCCATTGTTAAACTCTATAGATCAGTGCGAGGGATGAACTAGTCATTAGCATCAGTCTTGTAAACTTGGGTGAAAGGAAGATTCTTGGGAAATGATGCAAAAGGGAAATGTTTTGCTCATGAAGAGGGACATAATGGGAATTTCTTCATGATGGGAGAACACATGAGGGTCACTATAGAGGTCCTCCGGAATCATGGAACAAGGAGTATGGGGACAGTGAAAAAATGTTGTGTAATAGATGCCCCCTAAAGCATGAAGACCGAACTAGACTGAGGGGTGAAATGCTTTACAAGTAGATGCGAGGAACCAGAGTCTGCCATCAAAAAACCTGTAAGTAAGCATACATGTACATATATGAAATCTAATAGTCATGCCTAATAAACATGAGATGCATATAATAATACATGAATCCATGGTATAGGCGCAACTATCCATCAAGAAAAAGATCATGTGCATGGATTCTCGGCATGGATGCAACCATCCGACTGGAGGGATCATATGAAATAGATCCACAGCATGTGCATAGCCATATGTCTAAAGAATCATGTATATAATCATGAATGACTCATTACTCCTCACAACCTGGACTTTTGTAATCTAAGCCTAAGGTCTTGCGCTCCAACATGACCCAATCAAAGTACAAATTCTAACATGTGAATAAATGTGTTGAATCCGAACATGTTAGAAAGTCGCTTGATTATTGATCAATGATGTGAATCATTAAAAAGCGTGAGAGAAACCACCAATAATGACAATGGCTCTCAGAGTACCAACAACACAATTCATGGGGTGTGAATATGTAACTGAAGTTGAACACCCGTGAAATCATTTGATTGAAGGCCAGTGATGAGAACCTGTAGTCGAGTGCAAAGAATTTTCCATTGAGGCATTCAAGGTCTAAGGTACTGGAAAGGAGTTTCTATATCAACTTCCTGGATAATGAGTTGAAGTCGATAGGAAGTGATCCCTGAAGGAAGGTCATAATGAATCCTTCATCATCGACACGAAACAGGAACACAATGAATGAGAGTAATCCAAGATGATTAGACAATGTACAGGTAAGAAGACTTCTCTTGAACATATGGATGACATGACTCCGGAGTTTGGCAGCATTTGACATCATAGGATCAAAGGTCATGGTGACGTGGCAGGGATCATATGAGAGGTTTAAAATGGATAACCCAAAACCGAGGGAGGCAAGTGACAAAGTGAGGATGTCCCAAAACCCGACACGAACAATAGATGAGCGTCAATGTTCAAGAGCGACAGACTGCCTGTGAATACAACTAATAAAATACTTCCAATCTTCCCTCACCATTTCTGGCCAGTACCCCAGTTAATTTTACACAAGATTCACGGGGATAGCATATGCTTGTAATATAAGTCCATCCTTTGAATGAATCTGACCTAGTAAGATTAATGAGCCCTAGGAAGGAGAAGCTCATGATCGTCATGGCAACGAATCCAATTTCGTTTAACGAGTCCGACGGAGGTGTAACTCGATATCTTTTTCATGTTTAGAGATTTTGAAAAATACATGTAAAAGAAAACTCTAAAGGTCCCTTTTCGTACATTTGTGTCTCTCGATCTCGAAAAGGTAGAAAATAATACTTGAGAGAACCACTTGACCATGTCAGTCAAGGAGTACATTTTTCGTAAATAGTTTATCCCAGCCCGAAAAAGGGGTAAACGTATACTGGGTAAACAACGTTTCGCAGCCTTTAACGATTTCAAAATGATAGAGAACGGCAATATTTCCATGTTTTGAGAGTCGAAAAAGAGCTTAAAGAAGACTCCCTACTTTTATTTTCTTTAACGAGTCTAAAAGGGAAAAATACTCGGCAATCTTTTCAATTTGTTACGAGTCAGAAAAGAGATTAAAGGTGACTCATCCTGGAGGAACGAGTGGTATAAATGGTAGAAACTAGTTCCAACAATCATGGAACTACTCAAAACATGTAATTCTCAAGAGGTTGGTTAGTAAAACCACTCATTACTGTGGTTCCTCAAGAAAGGGTAAAACAACCAAGTGAAAGCATATGATCGGCCAAAGAGATGGTGGCGATGGAATGAAACAACCAAGGCTCATCTAGCAGAAATTAGATGGAAATCATGAGATGTAAATTGGTCATGGGTTCATGTTTACACAAGCTTGAACCATGGATAACTCTGCTTGAATCCGGTTTCATGTTTACACAAGCTTGAAACAAAAAACTATGCTTGAGTTTGGTTTCATTTTTACACAAGCTTGAAAGAAAGACAAATTATGCTTCAGTTAAGTTTGCATGCCCCCATCATACTAACTCAATTCGAGGTACATGCCCCCCAAGCTTCATTTCATTAAGTTAGTTGGATGGAATGAAGGTTCATGTTCGATATCCAGGAAAGACTTGACTGGGATTTTATGAGATCTTAATCAAAGACTCGATTTGGAAAAGGGATTTGTTTCATTTTTTTAATGAGGTTGGCACAGTAAAAGAACTATCCTCAAACATTTGTTTCATTTTTAAATGAGGTTGAAAACTGTCCTCGGACTCCTTGATTCATTTTTTAACGAGCTTGACACAAGACAAGGAACTATGCTTGGATCCCTTGTTTTATTTTTTAAGGAGCTTGACACAAGACAAGGAACTCTGCTCCACATATTGTTTCATTTTTTTTAACGAGGCTAACACATAAAAAGAACTATCCTTAGACTCTGATCATGGACCATATGAGAACATGGCTCCCAAGAAGTCCTCACTAGATGGGAGAACTACGCTCTGGGAGGAACACATGTCAACTGGTACAAATGACAGATTGGGTTCCAATGCCCCCATTATATAATGTGCAAGACCATTTGTGTGATCATCAGTAGATGCAGAGATGGAATGGGTAGCCACATAATTGACCTATGGCAGGGAAGGTACTACTTGCAGACAAGAACCAACAGGGGACGATGGTTTCAAAGGAGGCACTTGGGGACCAATGAACGATAATTGATCAATGATCTCTATTCTCCTTTCATGTGGATAACATACCACATGGAAAAGCGAAGAAACAAGAGCTCCCATGACATAAACATAGTCATGCCCAAGGAGCAGATCAAAGTCTAAGGTACCTTGGACTACCATCATGTCTATATAGACGGTCTTTCCTCCCAAAGTAATAGGAAACTTCAGAAGGACCCCCAAGGGTTGACTGGTTCCTCTGTTGAAAGCCAACATATTCTAAGTGACAAGCACAAGCTGTGGGGAGCCCAAATCTTGCCAAGTAGTAGAAGAAATGATGCTAATAGATGCGCCTTCGTCTAATATACTTCCATGTACTACCATATTATAGGCTTGTACTGTGATCTGGTAAGGCACATAAGATGGGAGGTGAAAAGAAGTCAATTGAATCCAATCAAAATAAACGACAAAACTACTTGGTAGGGGTATCATATGATTACTCCCATGCTCTACAGGAATAGAAGAAAGACTATCCTAAACAACTGGGATGAGAGGGTCACTCTTTGATTCATGAGAATCTGAGGATATGAGAAGAACATGAGTAGTATGATCACTACTCTCTTCGGGAACAGAGTGAATAACTAAAGGCAGAGCCAAGTCGACACTCTTTTTGACCAATGGTTAGTCAGGAACAAACACAAGAGAGTCATGCTTAAGAAGAGAAGGATGGGCAAGAGATGAATCCAATTCAATCTCTTTACCATCTAGGAGAGGGTTATAAGAAAGCCTTTGATAACAAACAAGAAGTTGGGGTTGAGGAGCTGTAAGGTTTTCCAAAATTTTGGAAGCTTTATCCATAAGAGGACAAAGGTGAAGAAGGTTCTTCCCTTCACATAACCTATAGGGGAATCTAATCTTTCCCTTCTTCTTACAATCATTAGCTAAAGGTGTAGCATCAACATTATCTCTAGATGTTGACGGGGATGATCGATTCAGGTCTTGAGACCAATCCTCTAAGACTCTAGGAATTCCAAGACAGTCTCAAAGGAGATGGTCACCACTACACAACTTTCAAGGGAATCTGACCTTCTGTGGAGGATCGGAAGGTTTGTCTACAAGAGGTGCAATTGGAGTAACAACTACATGGTTGGTCTCTCGCTTATCTGTTTTCTTCTTCTTCATCTTCTTCTTCTTCTTCTTAGCCTCCTAGTTACTGGATTTCAAAATTTCACCAGGCTAAGTTGAAGAGGACGGTGAAGAAATAGGGGAAGAAGACAAGGGGTCAACCTTAGAAACATCGTGACATGATTCTAATGAAGGATACAGTTGGACATGTGTCGAGACACTCGAGACCATTGAGTTCGAAAATAACAGGCAGGTAGACCAATGGTTAACCCAGGGAGAGACAACATTTCCATATAAGGAGCACTGAAGTTTCCAAAAGAAGGAAAATGACAAGGATTTCCATCTGGGGGGAATCCTTGACCAGTAGACTCTAAAAATGTTGCCAGTGGAGTCGCCAATTTGTGGTGCAGGTAAATTCTCTGTGTGGACACAAGCAATTCCTCTATCCTGAGAGAGTAGGTCTAGCCACAAACAAGCAATCTATGGAAAACTTCCTTAAGCTAGAATCAAATAAGAGGGCCTACCTCTTATAATTTTATTCCTTTTGGTGATGATCCTACTTCCTTACTCCAGCTACTTTCTGTTTCCTTCCTTCGAATACCTGAAACAAGCAAACAAACAACAACAACAAACATGATAGCATACAAATTACGTTCAACCCACCTAACAGGTCAAGGAACATTAAGCCATGAAATGTAAGATAACACTTCAATTTAGGAAATCAATCAATATTTGTATTCATATAAGTTCAGAAATAGATTACAACCAATTCCTTGACGTTGTTGGTCTCCTACGATGTATCCAAGATCCCACACTTCTGCTAGCATCTCATGGATAGCACCAACAATGGAAGTTTTAAGGCCTCTTCCCTTTAGTCTCAAACCAAAACAAACACACTATTCTCCCTCTAACATCAACTAGAGAGCTACAAGCTATAGATATCTTGTTGATTATTCAAGCTCCAAAAATACTAAGACTGAAACTACATCCAAAAGCTAGTTCATCTTGGGAAAGGAGGGGCTTATATAGCTTTGATGTAGGGGAGATGGTTCCTCTTATCATGGGAGAGGCCTTATCTCTTGGGTTTGTTCCATCCTAATAGGGGAAAGGATCCCAAACTGACTTCCTCAGCTCCATCCAGCCAAACCATTTACCGAACTTCCGTTACGAAGCTTCTAGACTTGGAAGCTTTGGATCCATATTTCAAAAACTTGCCAAAAGCAGATCGACGAGATTGAGACAAGGCTCAGTATTGTTGATCGGTGTTATTCCCAGTGTTAAACTCTACAGATCTGTGGAGGGGATGAATTGGTCATTAGCGTCGATCTTGTAAACTCGAGTAAAAGGAAGATTCTTGGGAAATTATGCAAAAGGGAAATGTTCTGGTCATGAAGAGGGACATAATGGGAGTATATTCATGATGGGAAAATAGATGAGGGTCACTGTAGAGGTTCTCCAGGATCGTGGAACGGGGAGTACAGGGACAGTGACAAAATGTTGTGTAACACACACATTAACTTCAAAAATTCATAACGCAATAATGATAACTCGGAATTTGGCGATTCTTGATGCGATGGATTCGTCTCGACATATACTATCATCCTCATCCATCACATGTTGTAATCTCGTCACGGTTTCAGGTGAAAAACCCCAATATTGGGTTTCAATCCCAAAAGGCCACTTGCGGAGCTCCTTCCTGCAAACCCTCGATCCTTAAGGCTTGGAGAACCTCTTAAGATACAAAAATCAATAGTTTGTAGGCCATTTGAATGAATGTGACAAAATGACCTGTAACACCAGGGACAAATGCATCTTCTACACTCTTTTTGAACCAATTTATCACCCTCCTTCATAGTTATGACATGTTTGATGATATTTGTATTGAATTTATGCAAGCCATCATAGGTCCAAGCAACAACATCACTATACTCTTTAAATAATTGAATGAATGTTGACCTCTTAATAGGAGTACAACTTGTTCCTAAGTTAATTTTCCTTGGACACTCTATAATCCCCAAGTTTATGACCTCATAATGCATAATTGGGTTGTTGGTCTTATAGTTAGTTATCTTCCTAAATTTATCCTAGATGTCATAAAACTTTTCCAGTCTAGATACTAACATTGGAATCAAATTAGCAGATGTTATTTTTGCACTGGATGATGATTTTTGTATTTCTTAGTCATGTACTCCATTTTCAATAATTGAGTCTTTAAGGGTTCCTTCCATATGGAGGAAGTTTAGGATATGGGAATCATCATCAAATACTTCCCAATTTGTAATATTATCTTGAACCATAGGCATGTAGATCAATTCCACATAAAAGGAAACATTGAAAATGTTTTCATAAGGAATTAACCTAGAGCCAACATTGGCCAATAAGTCAGCATTAGTATTTTGTAAATGAGGAATAGAACAAATATTGAATCCGAAGAAGTGATTGATCAAGTTCCATACCTCAAGCTGGCAATTTTTTAATTGAATTTAAATATAGTGAATTAAATTTTGTACATGTTTAACCATAATCGCAGAATCATTGAATACCTTTAAGAACTTCACATCAAGATCCACTACTTTCTTGAGTCCTTGAATCAAGGCCTCATATTTCGTAATGTTGTTTGTGTCTTCAAAATCTAATCTAAAGCCAACCAAAATTTTATTACCTTTTAGATCTATCAGAATGATGCCAACACTTACACCCTCCTTAGACTTAGAGTTATAAAAAATAAAGACTAGAATTTGACATTTGATTTTACATCCACTACATCTAAATCTAGTGTGAGACAACCAGTGTTTGAAAATTGTGAACAATTTACTAATTCTGACTGCCTAGAAGAGTCTGCATAAGGGGATGAATTTTCCTAAAAGCCTCTGAAATAAGTTTCGACACAAAAATTCCCTAGGGTAGTATCGCTAACCAATACAGGTTCGTTGGGGCCTTCCAAATCAGTCACCGCATACTTCATATATCTTTCACAGTCTACCTTAATATTGTTATCTTGTCCCTTATAAGGTAACCATAATGGGACTAATCAGTGGAAAAATACCTGTTCAATTTCAAAGACTAGTGCTAGTTAAGCAACAAGCCATAATGATTAAGGATGTCAACTACAGCAAAATCAATGGTCTAGAAGACTTTGGGGTTAGATGCTAGTATGATAAGGACACTCAGAAGAATTCCTAACATAGTAACATTGGATCAGTCAAGATAAGTAATGCACAAGTGTCACATTTATGAGGCCAAACACCTAACTTTTGTGTAATTTCTAAGGGCATTAAATTCATTGAGGCTCTGGAATGTGTCTTGAATCAACCATGAAATCATGTACATTTTTATTACAAATTTCAAAGGTGAATAAAAAATGAAGTGTCTCAGAGGTAGATCTATCTCCAATCAAAGTGGCGCTGCCAATGATCATTTTACTATCAAAAGAGTTGTCGGTATAAGAGACAACCTTAAATGCATTGCTTGGCTTAGGACTCTTAATGGTATGTTCAATTACCTTTAGGAGTTTGAGTTGGGTCAAAGTGAGAATATCATGTAGTGAGATGATAGATTTTGACTTCTTAAAATCATTGATTAAACTATATCCAGAAGTCGTGATGCCTAAAGGGATATAGGTCTCACCGGTTCGAAGGGAGGACCCAAGGGTTGGGGTTGTTATAGTCATGGGCGATGGAGATTTATCTATCAAGATTAAACCTATACTTTGAGTGTTATATTCTGGACCTCCTTATTCTTCTAACTTAAGGAGGGATGGACATCCCACAATCCACTTATACATGAAGGATGTTCCCATGGTTCTCTTCATATTTTTCTTCACTTCTAGAGGCATTTTCTTCATAGTTTTCTTGCCTTGAGCTCAAACTGGTCTCTAGGGATTTCAAGATATCAAATATGTGTTGCAATTGAGATACATCAAGGGGGGATGCAATCTTATTGGTTGGTCAATTTTACTTCTTGAAATAGGGCTTATTGTTATATCAGGATGGGCCCTCTTGAGCTAATGTTTCCAAATCAATTCCTTTGTTTGGTAAATTCCTTAATAGCCCAATCATATCTAAAAATTCAGAAAATGAAGATTACCTTGAATTAGTACCATTAGAATGATTTCTTTGTTTATGTGGTTGATTATATTCATTTGCCACTTTTTTACCATGATCACTAACAAGATCATGTTCAATGTTAATGGCCTCTTGGAATTTTTATTGCAAAGTAGCCTTTTCAACTCTTTTGAGGAACATGGCCATGAATGGAACCAAGTGAGAGGTGTAAAATTCAATGGCCACTTCATCCATAGGCTAGGAGGCTTGATGAATCTTATTATATAGGAGCTAAAACCTATGATTAAAATATTTTACCTTCTCCTTAGGGCCCATTGTCATTGGAAATAATGCCTGAAGGAGAATAGTCAGAGTTTTATCTTCTCCAAAAATTTTAAGGAAGAGAGACTTGAATTTCTCCCAACTCAATATTGTCCTACAGGTTAAAGAAAAGTACTAAGAGGAATCTTTTCCTTCAAAAATATATGGGAATAATTTACAAACTATGTCTTCATTCTCTATGTTCATGAGTTACAAATACAACAAAAATTTCTTAATGTGGTCATTTGGCATGCCACCTTTGTTAGGATCAAACTTCAGGAGGAATTTCTCTGGATGTTTACGTAGTGGGTGATTAGGTCTGAGAACTACAACGACATCCTAATATAGCCAGGGTACATTGGCTATGATTGGGTTTATCTGGTTTATTTGATGATGTAATGGAGAATAAAGCATAGATTTATCAGATGGAGAATTAGGCTTATGAAAATCACTAGAAAATGAGTGTGGAGAATGGGGCAAGGAGGGTGGTTGTCTAGAATTTACAACCAATAAGCTCTCTATATTTCTTCCAAAAATCCTTCAACACTTAATACAAGGCTCATAAAGAAGTAACTTGAAGTATCACTCTTTGGGAGTTTAGACCCAATAAAAAACTTTGGTATTGACTATATGGCCTTCCAAATGTATTCCATAGGCTTTATCCCCTATTCACATGCTATCATATGAGTGACTCATCGACTGGTTCAAAGCAAGTCAGCAAGTTGAGAATTTCTAAGTTTGGGAGTATGACTAGGGGGATTATCTTATGAAACTTGCTTTAGAGTTCTGACTTTAGGTAAGGGGGTAGTAAGAAAATGTGGAGAAGAGGATGAACATGGAACTGGATTTTTAACAATTTCTTTCTAGGCCATTCATCTCCCAAAAATCTACAGTTCTAAAAATTTGTGGGCTTGACCTTACTATGAGAATCAAAAGAATACTACCAATCGTGAGCCCCAATTAGACTCACTTTCGTTTGGGATGGTAACCTCCAACTGGTACATGTACCTAATTTCCGCTTTTAGATAAAAAAATTCATTTTATGAGTTGTAAGTTTAGTTACTTTCATAGTTTTAATAATGATTCATTGAGGATTGTGGATATTTCTTATTAGACCAAATATAATAAAAGGAATTGGTTAAATCATTTACTTCAATATAAGAAAAGTGTAATATGATTGCAGACTTGTCAAAATATCAATCCTATATGCAACCATGAGAAAATGAAATAATATATATACTAATGAATTAATTCTACATGAGCCCAGACTTTCTCCTAAATGTATGCCAATATGCAAGACTCGTACAATACAACATAAACAATTTGCCATACATGAATGATACATATATCTCTTGGACAAGTGAATTGTATTAATCAACATGATGAGGCCTTCATTTAAAAAATATTGCAAAATGAAACCTTCAACAAAGGCATTTAGTCTTACAATATTCTCCCCTCTCCCTTCGCCCTTCTCTCTACTCTTTGAAGGAACTTTTTGTTTATATATTTACAATGCAGTTACAAAAGGGCCTTTTCCCAGTAATTCCTTGGGTGAAAAGGAAATGTTGAGACTTCTCTCATGAGATCTATTGTTGATGAATCTTCTAGGAAGTGTGCATGTCTATGATTTTGGAAATCCTAGAGTCTTCCATCTTCCATAAATGTCGCATTCAATTCATTGTTTGATCTACTAGCCATTGCACACATGTCTTCATACTGGTGGTATAGCAACAAAGTTCTCGCCTCTCTGATGGGAATGATAATGAATTATTCAATTGATTCTTCATCCACTCTTTGGAATTTTTCTATCTCGGGGACAATCACAAATCAAAATTTAGATATTTAGTGAAGTATTGGTCTAGTGGAGGCAGAGATGGATAGGATTTCCAAGATCTTGAGTTCCCATTCTTCTATCATCTCGTAGGCCACATCCCACATCCTTCTAGCCAATTCATTGGCTTTGATCATTGTTGCTTTTCTTTCTTCATGTTGTAATTTTCTGACATTAATCATATATTGGTCCTTTCTTTTTTTTTTATATTTGTTTAACCTTGGTAATGAATCTAGCAATATCAATTTCATGGAATACTTGTTCGAGCTATATAAAATAGTCTATTTTTCTTGAAATAAAATTGCATTCTTTGAAAGTCATTATTAACTCTAATCACCTAGGATTTCAATACTTGGATGCCAATTTGAGTCATTTGTGCATGTTCAATCCTTGCATTAATTTTCTATGTGTGGCTTTCCTTTAAATGTTTCATCTCATTAAGATGAGTCTCCTTAAGTTATGCCATCTATTGTTCTGATTGAGCCCTAAATGATTTTGATAATATTATACGTTGTGTCTCCAACCCTTCATGTTTCTGTGTAGGTTTTAACCCTATACAGAAATTACCTGCATAACAATTCTAAAACATAGAAAATAAACAATGCGAGAGCATAACACATATACACAGCGATTTTCCCCTGGAGCCCAAAACTGGGACTACCAGCTTGATTTTTCATTATGTTCCTTTCAATGTTACAATACATATTTATACATGTCGAAGAATCCAATACCATGGACCGAAAACCGTCACATCCAAAACCATGGACCGAAAACCATCGCATCCAAACCATGTGAGAAAATCATGCACAAAACCATAGGTAGGTCTGCCCAACCTCACATAGGGTCCAAAACCAAAATTTTCCAGGGCACTGCCCCTAACCCCATAGAGTGGGGTTACCTGCACCCCTCAAACCCCTTGTGACTCTCCCCGCTACGCAATCGGCACAATGAAGGGGGGGCTTCGCCCCCCTCCTAACCCCCCAGTTGACTATGTGGGCTAGTCGTGGAAAGAATATAACACAACCCAACATTCTCCCACTTGTTGTTTTCTTTCCACAGGGGGCCACAAGAGAGATTAGTCATTTATCCAGCCCTGCAACACCCATTGTTTCTCTACACCATGAGAACTTCTCAGAGCTCACAAATTTTTTCAATGCATCTGCAGTATTCTTCAAAGTGTCCACCTTTACCAGCGACACCTTTTTGCCTTCTATCATATCCCTCACAAAGTGATACTGAACGTCATGTGCTTTGTCTTTGAATGGTAAGCAGGGTTCTTTGCCAAGAAAATTGCACTTTGACTGTCACAGTCTATCCTTATAGCTCCCTGTACTAACCCCATACTTGAACATAATCTCTGCAACCAAACTACTTCCTTTCTTGCATGAGTG